>CABHPR010153613.1:22345-45952 GCA_902168415.1 Peromyscus melanophrys | reverse complement strand
GATGGCTGATGGGCAGCTGAGGAGGTAATAGATAGAGACAACAACACAACTTCAGCCTTGAGTAACTAAAAATAAGACATACAAAAAATACTAAAGTCTTTCTTGACTCTGTAGGAGGTTTGAAGTCGGCCTTGAGTTATAACAGATAAACACTGAAAGTAAAGTTATAATATTAAGGAAATTTCGCCATGCATTATGAAGTTCACAACTCAGGAACAAGTTTCAACAACATTCCAGCTCATACACACACACACACACACACACACACACACACACACACACACACACACACAAACACACACACACACAAACACACACACGTGCATGCACACACTATTGATGTATGTATACCAGTGTGTAAAGATATAGGTTTAAATGTACAGGAATTTCACTTTCTTTGGGAAAGGATATTGATCTGCACGGATTCACAACATGGTTGATATAACATCGGGAAGTTCACAGATAGAATGATTTCAAAGCTTAATAATTCCCACTCTGCTTTCTAAGTAACAGCTAAAACTGGGAGTTAAAATTTGAAATAACCACATTTGAAATCTAACTCCATCATTCTTCAAAAGCGTCATTGTGAGGAAAATGTACAGTGTGGTATTGTATTCCCCCAAATATTGTGCATGCTAATAAACTTATCTGGGGTCAGAGACAGAGCAGCCACAATATTAAACATGAGGATAGGCGGTGGTAGCACACGCCTTTAATCCTAGCATTCCAGAGGCAGAAATCCATGTGTTCAAGGATACACCCAAGCATGGTGACTCACGCCTTTAATCCCAGCACTTGGTAGGCAGAGCTAGGTAGATCTCTGTGTGTTCAAGGATACAACCGCATTGGAGACACACGCTCCAATGTGTGTCTAGAGGTCTGTACAGACAGGCAGTGACGAGGCAGTCACGTGTTTGGGTTTACAACCAATGAGAAGACAGAACACAGAGTCTATTTAAAGACAAACAGACAGGAAGTAGCTCCTTTTTGGAGAGGTCTCCTGGCTGAAGAGGCTAGCTGAAGCAGGTGGGTAAGGCTCTTAGCTCTGACCTCTTGGGCTTTTATCTTTACATTGGTTCTGTGTTTCTTATTTAATAAGACGGTTGGTTACATCTACATCTGGCGCCCAACGTTCGTGGTACAAATTCTTGAAAAGACCCGAGATACACTAAGCCGGTTGTGGTGGTGCACGCCTGTTGGATTTGCTGAAGGATCCCAAGTTTGAGCCCAACCTAGGAGAAGCTTCGGCCGGGGCCGAGCCACAAACAGTGGTGGGACCATGGAGGCAATTGCTGCTGCTCCATGTTGCTGGCTTCTTCTCATCGTGTTGGTGACTGCAAAGATGCTGCTACCTGGGACAAAAGGTTTACTACTGCTTGTTCAGAGAAGAATTGCCAGGACCATCGTGTTATAAGAGAGCATTGGCAAAGGTCAGTTTAAAAAAGTTTGGCAAGACAAATGGTGGGGAGAAATTGCTATGAAGATTTTCTCTTCTAGGAAAGAACATTCATGGTTCCAAGAGACAGACATTTATCAGACTGTGATTACTCCAAACCACAGAGGAGGCACAAAAAAAAAAAAAGTCTGCAGGGAACCATGACCAAGCCTAACAGCGACTTTGACTTTGAAATCGTCAAAAGGATGACAGGATCCCACAATGATGACTCCACATGGACTATGGTAAAGCCATTAAGCTGATTAACACCAAGGAAAGATCAACTTTGGACTACAAACTGTTTATGACTTTTGAGAAGACTAGCTGAGATGATCCAGCCTGACAGACTACTCAAACAAGGACTTGTGACAACCCCTAAAATTTCCTATTATGCAGAGACTACACAAATAATACAGGACTTGACAATTAACCCAAATTTTTCTTTTCAAGATTCCCTAAAGATATCTTCACCCCTAGAAAAAAAAAAAAAGAAAAAGAGAAAATAGATATGAGATAGATCATTGAATCTACTCTGAGAAAAAAGATAAAGAAAAATAGGATAAATAGGTAGATCACTGAATCTACACTAAAAAGAAAAAGGAGAAGATATAAAAATGACAAAAGGTAGACTACTGAATGTATTATGAAGGAACTACTTGTTTTCAATAAGATAAGTAATGAAAATTTTTTGTCTAAATTTATCAGATGTTACTGGACTAGACATTTTTAATATATATAATGGAGTTTTTCATCTGAACCTGTCAAATGTTAATGGACTAGACATCGTTAATGTAATTCTTGACTGTTTATATTGTATATACTTATTGAATAGTTTTTCTTGTATTAGTTATGAGCTTTTTTAAATTTTAGACAAAAAGAGAGGAAATGTGGTATTGTATTCCCCCAAATATTATGCATGCTAATAAACTTATCTGGGGTCAGAGACAGAGCAGCCACAATATTAAACATGAGGATAGGCAGTGGTAGCACATGCCTTTAATCCTAGCATTCCAGAGGCAGAAATCCATGTGTTCAAGGATACCCCCATGCATGGTGACTCACGTCTTTAATCCCAGAAAGCAAGCCTTCAATCCCAGGGAGTGGTGGTAGAAAGCGGAAAGGTATATAAGGCGTGAGGACCAGAAACTCGAGGCATTTGGCCTGGGTAAGCATTTGGCCTGGTTAAGCATTCAGGCTTTTAAAAAGCACAGTTCAGCTGAGAGCCATTCGGATATGAGGACACAGAGGCTTCCAGTCTGAGGAAACAAGACCAGCCGAGAAGTTGGCCAGGTGAGGTTAGCTGTGGCTTATTCTGCCTCTCTGACCTTCCAGTGTTCACCCCAACACCTGGCTGAGGTTTGATTTTATTAATAAGAACTTTTAAGATTCATGCTACAGTACAGCTTTGCTTCATCTGCTCACTCGTTCCTAACCTGGAGAATAGTGTTTTCCTGGTAGTGCATCAAGAGGTTTTGGTGTGATGTTATATTAGTAAACACAGTAAAGTACACAAATATATTAATTAACTTCATAATTGAAGATTATTGATTATAACACTGTAAAAATATCTTGCTTTGTCTCAGTTTCCAAGAAGGAATTGTTTGTTTGCCATTGCAGTAAGAGCAAAACAACTAAAGAGAAGAGATGTTTAAATTGAGAAGCATGCAGATGCCTTACAAACACAGAAAAAAATCTCATCACAGTTATGCTCAGGGGGCTTTATGACAATGCAATGAAAAAAATCTCAAAGAGATGGAACACAGTTAGCAAGCAAGATTCAAGCCATAGGTTGATTTATGAATGGGAACAAAGATTTCAAAATCTTATTTTGTAATGAAATATGAATATTGGTAAATGATGCTCTCAAAATAAAGACTATAAGTCAGATGAAAGAATTTCATTTGCTTGGACTTTTCAGATGGAAGTTTACACTAATCTGTTGTTTAATTTAAAGTTAAGTCTTTTAAAATATCACACAAGGCTGCTGGAAGTCCATGGACAAGATCATGTTCCTTAAGACTATGCTTTCTAAATAACAGCCAAAACCAGAGTTAAAACTTGAAATAGCTAAACTTGAATCCTAGCCTCACCATTCAATAAAAATGTCATATGAGCAAAATTTACAGCTTTACTACATCTACCTACTCATTCCCAACAAAGAGAGTAGTGTTTCCCTGATAGTGTATCAAGAGGCTTTGGTGTGATGCTATATGAGTAAACATCATGCCCCTTTCTTGACTCTGATAAAAAGAATAGTTGATCCTCCTCCCATTCCCTTTACCTTCCTAAAAGACTCTCTCTCTCTCTCTCTCTCTCACTCTCACTCTCTGTGTGTGTGTGTGTAAAATATAAATCACCTACACTCCAATTAAAGCCACAGAATTAGTTACCAAGCTTTAATTAAAGAATAAAAGTCCTTTACAGTATGTTGAAAAATGCTCTCAATTAGGTGTATTTGGATTTTTGTAAGTACACATTTAGTTTGTGTAAAGACTAACCCAGATTTTCATTTTCCATATTCTTAAAGTCTCATGTGCACCTCTCTTTTGTTGAAGCTGCTGACAATATATTTTCGATTAAGCACATAATTTTTCCTTCCTCTTTTCAATTCAATTTTCCTAATCTTAATTAATTTTGAGATATAGTATTTTTTACAACTCAACTTATTCTGGAACTCCAGATGTGACCCAAGATAGCTTGAAGCTCTGGGTTCTCCTGCCACAGCCTTCCAGGGCTTAAGATTGCTAATAGAAGGTTACTAGCATAATCATCTAAGAAAGAAAAATAATGCAATTAGAGTCACATTTGAACACAGTGTAAATTTAAAGATAAGAAATATGTATATTATAAATCATGTTTTAATAAATTCTCAACTATCTTACCAAGAGATATACTACCCAGAGTTTCATTTTGTGATTTTTAGAATTATAAATTTTAACATTTAATTGCTACTTAAGTAGTGTCTTTGATGTAAGATATAAAGTTTTACCTTAATGAAAATTCAATGCATTAGAAGTCTTTGTCAGAGGTACACAACCACAGGAAATTAAAAAGTACTGCATTTAAGGGATGTATATTTACATATACTTACATTCTCATTGCATAGGAGCATGGTAGATGATTGGTAGACAATACTCAAACATAAATATATCTCATGCTTGTAATTAAATTCACTTTATTTAATACATGAAACATCGAAATCAAATATATATAATGTGGCACCAGATGATGTTTCCACACATGCACGAGTTAAATAGGTGGCGGTGCATTCCACAGTGCTGTATAAAACATTGTAAACGACAATCTAAGAATTTTAACTACATTGACATCTGAACGACTTTACAGTATGCTGGGATTTTTCAAGGTTGCAATATTAACATCCATGATGAGCCTTTTAAGGAGTCAAGTGCATGAAGCAATGCATAGTTTTATGAGATTCTTTGAGGGGCAAGCGAGTAACATTTGCAGCCCAGCCCTCCAGTCTAAAGCATGGATCCCAGAAGAAACTCCACTAAGATGGGACTGACAGTAAGACCGCACGTGGATCACTGCACACCAGGAGGGAGTGCATGCGTTCCAGTTGAGGGAGGCTGTCTGGTTGCTCACACACAAGATTGATGGTTTTGAATGATTAATCAGCAGTGACCATGATTTGTTTTCAAAGAATTTCTCTTTGAAATGTACCTTGATCTTGACATATTACTTGGGGTTGATCTACACAGGAAAGAAAGTGGCACCAAATGCTGCAACTGCTTTGAGGGGAGTTTTATGTGATCCTTAGATTTCAAAGCCATGAACCTGGGGTAGTCTTCCACCTGGAGATCTGAGCATGACTGCTTAGGAAAACTTCTTCCTCTTGGGATTCCTCCTACTCACCTCCCATTCTCTCTAGAACCACTGGAAAGCACGCGGTGATTTTTCTTCTCCTTAGGAAGGGTTTTGCAACATGACATCCATTCACTTGAGGTAATTCATACAGTGACAAAAGGAAACCTTGAGGGCAGGAGTGCAACTGCTAGGCATAGCAAGGCACCTCGCTTCTAAGCATTTAAAACTCGGGCTTTCCATAGAGGTTACACCAAACATTTCATCCATTTTCCATCCCGTCCACTTCTAGAGCACAGTAAGAAGCATAACGTTTTCCTCTGAGCAGCTTTGACATTTATTGCTTTGCACAAATTGAGTTTTTCTGGTAGAGATGACTACTGCAGATATGGTACGGAGAATATCTGCTGCTTTTCTGACTGCTTTTGTAAAAGCTATAGAAATTCTTTATAGTTAATCTGTAGAGCAATGTGTATATGTGTGTGTGTGTATGTGTCTGCATGTGTGTGTCTGTGTATATGTGTGTGTGTGCCTGTGTGTGTGTGCTTGTGTATATGTATATGTATGTCTGCCTGTATGTCTGTGTATGTGTGTGTGTGTGTGTGTGTGTGTGTGTGTGTGTGTGTGTATGTGTTTGTGTGTCTGGGTATTTGTATGTGTGTCTGTTTGTATATGTGTATATGCATATATATGTGTGTATGTGTGTGTTTATGTGTGTGTTTGCATGTGTGTGTTGTATGTATATTTGTGTATATGTGTGTGTGTATGTGGAGGGGTGACTCCAGCTACTCATGGATTGGGGGAATCTCCACGGCATCAGCAGACAGGGATTATATTTCCTTCAGCCCTTCTCCATGGTAAAAGAGTCAACAGGATCCAGATGTTTGTTCTGGGTGTTAAAGTGTGTCTGCTCTGTAATCGTTGTCTGAGCCCCAAGCCCTTGCTTTATAGTGCTTGAAAATTGATTTCACCCAGCCTTCAGTCAGAGCTACAAAGCTCCAAACATTTTCACATTGATCCTTAGAGTGAGGAGCTGCTGATGTGCTTCCTAGCCTCAGAATTCCTGGATTCATGGGAAATTGTAGAATTTACAAGGAAATCCGTTTTGGAAATAAAAATGAAACCACATGCTGATGTTTTCATAACGTGTCAAGTCAGAGTTATTGATCGGGTATATCATTAAACTCTTGAAAGATGCATGGTTTCTACTGAGTAGATTATTATACATATATACCAGTGCAATTTTCTCAAATAAGTGGTGGGTTTGTGTGGTGTTATGTGTGTGCACATGAGAAAGAGAGGGAGGGAGGGAGGGAGGGAGGGAAGGAGAGCGAGAGCGAGAGCGAGAGCGAGAGAGAGAGCGAGAGAGAGAATGAAAACATGACTATGAAAGATTAAGACAGCTGCTCCAATGATTAAGACTCTCAAATGAAAAGCTACGAGGTGAAAAGACAGTCTGACTTTTTCCGTGAAAAGAAAAAAGTTTAATGAAAACACACCACTATAAAGAAAGCATTCAGGTTCCTCTCTTCACTATTTCTAATCCTGAAGTCCCAAGCTTCTTCCCTGTTGATTGAAATTAAAGGTAGGTACCTGTCTATTCATGGTGGCAATACAAACTTGCTTCTAGTAATTTGATATTTTGACTTTTTTTGAAGCTTATTAAAGACTCTGGAATAAGATAAAACATTTAAAGATAAATATGACAAAATTTCCTGAAAGGAATTTGAATAACAGCTATGAGACTTCTGAGTTGAGTAGATTGCCATCCTCAGGCACTGAACTTTCCTCTAAAGTTGTAAGAAGACAAAAGATGGCAGACGTACTTAGTGGCTTTTTGTTGTTGTTGTTGTTGATATTTTTAGCATTAGATAGTGTTACAATCAATCTAATATCACCATTTCCCATAGAAAGTAAATTGTTTATGTGTGTGTATGTGTGTGTATGTGTGTGTGTGTGTGTGCACATATGTGCATGCATGTGTGTGGTACACATATGTGTGCATATTCAGGTGCACACTTGTGTGTACTGCAGAAACCCATGTGTGCTCACAGTAGTGCTGGTGTAAATACAAGTAGCAAGCATATTGCTGGTATGACAGTGTGGCAGACACAAATTTGGGACAGTGATTCAGTTTCAGTTATTGGTAAATTGTATTTTAATGATTACAGACAAATTAACATGTTAGTGTGAACATGTCATGTCATTAACATGTCATGGTATTGAACAAGACATATGATGCATTTTTAAAAATACATAACTTTCTCTAGCTAGAACATTGAGTACTCTATTGAATAGATATGGGAAAAGTGGACTGCCTTTTTTGTTCCTGATTTTCGAAGAATTGCTTCAAGTTTCTCTCCATTTAATTTGATGTTGGCTGCCAGCTTGCTGTAAATTGCCTTTATTATGTTTAGGTATGTTCCTTGTATTCCAGATCTCTCCAAAACCTTTATCATGAAGGGGTATTTGATTTTGTCAAAGTCTTTTTCAGCATCTAATAAGATGATCATGTGGTTTATTTTCCTTTCAGTTTGTATTTATATGGTGTATTACATTGACAGATTTTTGTATGTTGAGCCTTCCATACATCTCTGAGATGAAGCCTACTTGATCATGGTGGATGATTTTTTTATGCATTTTTTGGATTCTGTTTGCTAGTATTTTATGGAGGATTTTTGCATCAGTGTTCATAAAGGAGATTGGTCTGCAATTCTCCTTGTTGCATCTTTGTGTGGTTTGGGTATCAGAGTAATTGTTTGAAGACTATTGGTATTAGCTCTCCTTTGAAATTCTGGTAGAATTCTGCACTGAAACCATCTGGTCCTGGACTTTTTTTTGCGGGGGGGGGGGGATACTTTTAATGACTGTTTAGATTTCCTTAGGGTTATAGGTCTATTTAAATTGTTTATCTGGTCTTGATTTAATTTTGGTATGTGGTACCTATCCAGAAAATTGTCCATTTCTTTTAGATTTTCCAATTTTGTGGAATACAGGTTTTTGAAATATGACCTGATGATTCTCTGGATTTCCTTATTGTCTGTTGTTATGTCTCTCTTTTCATTTTTGATTTTATTTGGATGTTCTTTCTCTGCCTTTTGGTTAGTTTGGATAAGAGTTTGTTTATCATATTGGTCTAGCTTGGTCTGTCTAAGGGGCCCCTGGCAGTGGGATCAGGATCCATCCCTGGTGCATGAGCTGGCTTTTTGGAGCTCATTGCCTATGGTGGGACACCTTGCACAGCCTTGATGCAGTGGGGAGGGGCTTGGACCTGCCTCAACTAAGTGTACAGGGCTTTGCTGACTCCCCATGGGAGGCCTTACCTTTTAGGGGAGGAGATGGGGATGGGTTTGGGGGAAAGCCTGGGGAGAGTGGGAGGAGGAATGAGGGGGAGATTTCCAGTTGGTATATAGAATGAATGTTTTAATGTTTTAACATTTCTTAATAAAGAATAAAATAGTATGTAGGCCGGGCTAGCTTTGAACTCAGAGAGATCCACTTGCCTCTTCCTTCTGAGTACTGGAACCAAAGTCATGAGCTACTATAGCTGGATATGTCTAATATTAGTGGGAAGTAAGTAAACAATCTTTTAATCTTTCAAAATATACCCCAGTCTCAAAAATTTTCACAAGTTTATTTAATTGCATTATTTTTTCCTTAATGTTTTTGTACACATTATGGCAAGTTTGACAAAAAAAAAAAAAGATAATTTAGTTCTATTGTTTTCAGTCATGGTTCTGATCTTTACAGATTCAAGAGTGATGAGCTTCAGTAGATGTGCTGTCTGCTATACATATTTGAAAGAATTAGGAAGGCTTTCACACATCTTAGAGAAGAACCTCATCATCACCCTCTGCTATTCTCTAGAGATTTGCTGCTGTGTGTAAAATTCCTAGCATGGCAACATAATGAAGGAAGGATTCATTTTGGTTCAGAATTTCAGAGAGTTCAATGTGTAGTTGTTTGGCTACAGGTCCTTAGGCAGAGCATTGTGCCAATGGGAGCATGTTGTAGAGGCTGTTCCTTACTTCTTGAGGACAAGAGACAAGTGAGTGATGAAGACAAGATACCACCAAAAATTCCGTTTCAAGAGACCCACTTCATCCAGCTAGGTGCCACCTCAAATAGTTCTCAGAACTTCCTAAAACAACCTCATTGACTGGGGACACAGCACTGGAAACACTAGCTCTCATGCAATAATTTAGACTGAAAACTATGACGACATTTCTCTAGACTGGATGGAGGAGATGTGGTCGTCTTTGCAGACAAAGCTGTCAAGGACCTGGCAGAGGAGTTATCCTCATTTGAATTCTAAATGATAAACCTTTGCATTGCTTTATGGTATAAGCTGTCCAATTGGTTCACTATCGTGTTCTAAAATATCTCTCTTGAACTTGGCAATAAAGCATTGTCATTTGCATTCAAATTCTTGAAGTTCTTGCATGGTATTATTTACAAAATGAAAGAGCAGAAGAAATATGTATTTATTTTTCTTAACATTTAAGTGAAAAGAGACAGACACCAATTATCCTACTGTTTTTAAATAAATAAACCTCACTTTGTTTAAAGAACCATCCTTTTCAGCAGATATAGTGACAGTGTCATCCACTGTCCCAACATGATGATGACTGATGCTATGGAGGGGACCTTTTGCAAGGCTCAGCTTGGTCAGCAGGAATGACATCACAGGCAGTGCCTGGATGACCTTCTCCTTCAAAGTTTTCTGTCCTCTGGCAGCCACCTCAGCTGTGTGATAATGGCCTTGACTACATAATCCTTTGAAGGAAATGAACGAAGCCAGGTTTTCTGAAGTTGAGAGAGTAAAAGGAAGAAAAAAGAAAGATCAGCACCGTGCCCCTTCACCTTCACACATTAGAAGAGAAGAAAACCTTCTATTATTCACAAAATCTGAATCTTTATCCTTTAAAGAGCTGTAGAATTTATCACTCCTGTGTCCACATACACCTGGCAGATATGTAGAGTAAAGTGTAGTCACTGCAGAGGGCACCTACTCATTTGCATCACTGGAGACATGTGGGAGACATCTGGAAGCAGCAGGCCACACCTGTTGAGAGGGCAGCAAGTGGAGTGTGCATGGAAGCTGATACAGGAGGAGAGTGCACTGCTCTGGGGTCTTCCCAGCCAACCAGCTTGGCATGTCCAGCTGACTCAAGAGGATAATGTGGCGAACAAGGGAATTGAAACACTCAAGCTCCTGTTGTCTTTTTGAAACCTCTAGATATTTATTTGAAAAATAGAAAGTAACTAGTGTTACTCTTTAGATGCTGGTGTGGCCAAGACTGTGCTGGTATGAGATGGCCTGGGGCTTAAAGCAGCCCTTCCTCTTAGAAAAGTGGAGTAGAGGGACCAGTATTGCTCTCCTCTGTCAAGTCTCAACAGTTCTCTTAGGAGAACAGGGGTCAGTGGACTGGAGCTCTGATACCCCAATATTTGGGATAACTTGCTTTGCACACGTTGTGTGGTTTTGTTTTATTCTGCAGTGCTGAGGATTAACCAAGAGCCTACAACATGCTAAGCAAGAATCCTACCACTGAGCTCTACACCAGCCCATAGCGACTTTCTTTTCAATGAAAAGAACAAGGTCTACAGACATTAAAAACAAAGTGAAAAGATTTCTAAATTGTTCATCTGACTAAAGCTACAAACACAAGACAAGCATTCACTTCCACTAAGAATGAACATGCCCTAGCGCACTGTTGTTGATAAGATGGACCCACAAAATAAAGACTACAGTCTGTGGTGGGTAATCTTCATTGCTGACTGCTGAGACAGACAATTGGCAGGGCAACTCATCTCTGTGGGCTTATGAGTTTCCAGAAAGTTTTAACTAAGAAGGGAAGACCCACCTTGTGTACAAGCAGCACTATCCCACTGGTCTGTATCCCAGCACCAGCATTCATCTCTCTTTCCTTCTTGATTGCAGACACAATGTGAACACGCACCTCACACTCCTAACATCATGATTTCCCTGCCATAATTGACTAACTATTCCTTGAAGCAGTGAGTGAAAGCAAACCTTTCCTTCCCTAAGGTGCTTTGTAAGATGTTTGGTTATGGCAAATTAGAAAAGCAACTGCACACAGTCTAAAAATGCTTTCCTTACAAACAAGCCAGTTGCTGCATCCCTGTGATCCTGGATAGCAGTACATCTTACCAAAGAAACAGTGTTCTCACTTCTGTATCCATCCCAACCAAAAGAAAAGCCAAACCCTACACTCATTCCCTGGAAACACGCAGAAAACGTGAAATAATACCCAGTGACCAGCACTGATAATAGCAAATATGTGAACATGACAAAGGGCAACACACACTGTTGATTCACAAAACACTACTCAGTAAAGGTGAAGGGAATGAAGCAAGTATTAATAAAGACAAAAGCCTCTAATTTGTCATTATTATCATCATTGTACACAAGATCTCACTATGTACCAGAAACACATAAACTAGTGAATGAAGTAAAATGAAAACACTAAGGAGGAAATGATTCTCCTAGCTTTTCTTATTGAGGTTTTATTTGCATATATAGGGTCCTGGCATGGACAGCTCACAGCCTGTGGATCACATGTACTATAGAACAGCCATGAATGTGGCCTAACACAAAATTATAAATTGATTTAAAAAACGAAGTAGTTTGTGAATTTTTAAAAAGGTTAGTAGTCAGTGGAATCGTGGGCACTCTTGATTCTTTCTTTTTCTTATAGCCTTTTTTTTTAACTTATTCATGAAATAGTATATGCATTTGAAGGGTCATAATCTTTACGACTGTATGTCCACTGATTTCTGTTCTATACCGAAAGCTTGTGTGAACGATGTCAAGAGAATCTGTTAGTTTTTTCCTTCCCATTCAAACACGAACATTTTGTTTTGTACCAAATTTTAGAGGCATTAAAAGAATCAGAATCTCCAGTCTCTAAATGTAAACATCTTTTAAAGTGCAGTTTTTTAGAGACTTCAGGGTTCATACTGCCTGCTGCAACCTAATGCTTTCAATTTGAGCTTACTACTTCCCAAAGAGTTCATAAAACAAAAATTGCATCTTTAGAAGTGTACCACAGCTTTTTCATTATTCCAAACCATATTCAATAAAGGAGGCTGCTCAAACATCAAATCAATACTGCTGGGAACATCTGAATCATAAAAAAAATCATCTTCATCATTTTGCTGCTAAACAGCTCAAACTACGCTATTATTTAATTCATTTCAAAGAGTTTCCAAGTGTATTTCTTCTTTACAGTTGAGTAATTCCAAAATATTTTCTCTGAATTGTGACTAGTACATGACAAATTTCTTCCTACAAAATGATTTTTTTCTGTTACATTTGATTATCATCATTGTGGCTTATACCTAATTTTGGTTCCACTGAAGGTTTGCAAACCAAAGAAAACAGTGAATTGAAAGAACTATCATTTGTATTTCAGTTGCAATTTCAGTTGCCAGGAGTGACAGTCTCAGCAGAAGCCATCTTTTACACATCGTTCTTGCCCTTTTTATTATGGAGTGTGCCCACTTTGAGTTCAGATACTGTTAGGGCCTGTGATTTGCCCTTATGAGTTGCGTTACTCCATGTGTTTCATGGATGCTGTGAGAAGACACAAGCTCCTGGGTCAGCAAGAAATCCTGAATGCAGCAGGAAAGCCAACTTCTTACACATTACCCAGTCTCTCAGGCCAAACAGGCGGCCAAGTGAGGCCAGGCAGATACTGATCTTGCATGAAGCTCGAAGACACTCACTGATCTTGGGGAGTCTCCTGCTTTTAGGAAGCACTTAGTAAACCTAAGTGACAAGAACAATATGGTGAAGTGGTGTGGGTTCTACATAGTCAGGGCTCACATTCTTGTCACACCCTACAAGTCCATACAAAGACGTCCAGGGCCCCTGGAAGCTCACTCTGTCCCATTCACATGTCTGTGAATTCTGATTCAAAATATATCTTGATTGAAACTAATTTTAATTCATCTCCATGAAATCTATTCATTATTCCTCTCCTCACAAAAATTTGTGCATATGCCCAACACCTCTACTTTCTAGGATGCCTTAAAATATACTGAGTACTGAGAGCTTAAACTACATGCCACTAGACCTAGCCAACTGTTGCTATCTTTGCATCCTCTTCACCTATAAATGTATTTTGCATTTACTTCCTTTCCCATAAAGTTGATGCAAAAATGAGTAGCTACAAATTTCCATCATGAGGAAAATAAATCAGAGTTAAAATAATAAAAGTCACTGTACATTAAAGTTATGATAGTGGTTATATTATCTATCATTCTGGAAATATTTGAACAAGTTAAAGCAAGGTTTTTAATTATTCTACTATAGTACACATATATAGGTATACATTTTCAAACTTAGTTACATTTTCTGTGAGATTTGAATAAGATGTATTTGTGGTTTTGAACTTTTAGCTGGGTAAGGCTTTATGATTCCTTACTCACATGCAAAAATAATCATGTTTTTTTTAAAGCATTAAGTTTAGTGCAACCCAAGAAACAAACAAAATTGTTTTAATGTGTCCTATTTCACTCTGTTCATTCATTTGTTATTCTATAGACATTTTTTTTACAAGCCAGCTTGCTTTTAAAATATATTAGAAAATGGTATTTATATGTTGAGTCAGAAAGATAACATTACACATTAAACATTTCTTTTTAACCCCACTCCTATTTGTAAACTGTGTCTTGCAAGACTTTGGAGCACACAGCTATAGCTAAACATTTCAAAAGTTATAACTTGCTTTAGTTATAAGTAGGTGAAATTTAGAAAATTTAGAAATTTAGAAAACAATACAGAAAAATGGACATGTATTTAATCCAAGCACTTGGGAGGCAGGGGCAGGTAATTCTCCCCAAGTTTGAAGCCACCTTGGTCTACAGAGTAAGTTTCAGGGCAGCCAAGGCTACACAGAGAAACCCTGTCTCAAAAACAAACAAACAAATAAACAAACAAACAAAAAAACAAAAATACAAAAAAAGAATCTCTAAAACCAAAGCCAAAAACAGATGAACAAAAATTAAAATATATATATATATAGGTCATGAATGTTCTTTGATTTTTAAGAAAGTATAGGCAGTCCTGTATCCATATAGTAAAGACTTGGTCTCTAGCCCAAGGTATTGTTGGGAAGTCACTGTAATGTATGAGGTGGGACCTAGAAGGAAATGAGGTCATCAAGGACTATACCCTGGATGAAGAATTTATGATTGTGACTCCATCTCATCCTCTCTCCCTCTTTCTTCTAGCTGCCTGGCATCAAGTGAGAAATTTTCTCTTGTGTAGTTTCCTACCATAATACATTGCCTCACCACAGGTCCAAAAGCAATGGGGCCTATCAGCTCTGGATTGAAACTCCTGAAATCATAAGTAAAAGTAAACACACAAAAACCCCATTTTCCCTTTGTTAGTTAATCTATGTCAAGTATTTATTATAGTAAAGAAAATTGGCATAGATGGTGAATTAAAATGAGAAAATCAAAGAAAATTTTTTTTATAGCTTTAACCTACACTTTGTACTTCCCCTTTTCTTAGACAAGAGAACTGCAGTGTAATACCATCTCTTTGCTTATAGAGACTTGCTCTCTACTTATTCAACAGGCATTAGTTATAGCACTGGGTATGGTGGCCAATGAAAATAAAAATTAAGTAAGGTCTGTCTAAGCGGAGTTTCCATCACAGGGGGTAGCAATCAACTCAGAAGCCATGGTGGTGAGTGTAATCAGACATGCTATTGACCTCTACTTTGTACAACAGACTCTCTGAAATTGACCCTGACACCAGTTATAAAGTAATCAGTTTTTGGGTATAGAGATATCTAACTGCTCTGAGATCAGATTCATCTATGCTTCCTTCTACAAAGATGTGGATACTGGTCAAGGACAGCATGTAAAAATATGTCTGAAGAAATCCATAGTGAACCCAGAAAAGCAAATTCTCTGTTTCGGCAGTCTTCAAGGTTCAGATGCCACTTCACTCTTCAATCTTAAGAAAAAATAGGGATGTTATTGGTAATAGTTTATAATAATATCAGCAACAGCTCTTTCCATGCTGACCCTGTATTGGCACTACATAAATCCCTCTGTGTGTTCTTCCTCATCTTAGTCCAGCTACATGGTGGATGCAATTGCAACTCAGATTTAAAATTGATATCTATACTGTAAGAAATTAAGTAGTAGACCCCCACATACACAGAATTTCTATGAATAACAGTATTTAAACCTACCCATTTAGTCTGTTAACTAAATGGATCTTTGAATAAGACTCCATGATTTTTAGCATTTTTCTCTTATAAGATTTGAAAATAACAGTCATTGCAAGGGCAAAAAGCTTTCCTGCCTTCAAAATAGTTAGGTAATTCTTTTCTTGAGGAATAATATTGTTTTTATTATATTAGCTTGCAAGGGCTTCAAACTTGGTCCCACAAACATCAGTAACTACTATGCTCAGCTCTGGAAGCCAAACATCTATACTAACATGTTAGAAGGACTGGATCCTCCAGGAAACCTGCTCCAGATATTTGTCCTGATATCTGGTATTTCATAGCAGTATTCGGTGTTCTCTAGCCTGAAGGTCTTGCCCTTACATGACATTCTCCCCTATACATGTTTGTGCCCAGATTTCCTTGTAGATAAAGACTCAGGCATAGTGTTGTAGGCTGATGTTTCTGTCCTGCCAGCAACTCCCAAATACCCAGCAGCTGCTTCTCAAATAATTGACTTGGAGGCTTAAGATTACTTATAAATGCTTGGCCAGTAGCTCAGGCTTATTATTAACTAGCTCTTACACTTAAATTAATCCATAATTCTTATCTATGTTTAGCCATGTGGCTTGGTACCTTTTCTCAGTGCAGCATTCTCATCTTGCTTCCTCTGTGTCTGGCTGCTGACTCCTGACTAGGCCCTTCCTCACCCCAGCAGTCTTAGTTTGGCTGCCCGGCCTACACTTCCTGCCTGGCCACTGGCCAATCAGCATCTTATTAAACCAATTTAAGTGACAAATCTTTACATTGGACAGGAGAATTATTCCACTGCGTAGTGTAATAGGGGACTCTTCTGCTCTATGATGTTAATATCCTCACTAGCCACATTTGCAATAACCCTGCCTGAGGCGTAGTAGATTAAAGTTCAGTGCATGAATTTGGGGAATGCATGAAATATATCCAAGATAAAACTAACTGTTAAACCATAATAATTCTTACTACTGAGGTCCAAAATTTAGTAACCGTACTCACGATGAAGTTTTTCAGTTCAGTCTCATGGGTCACAGGTTACACACTCAAAACCATAAAGGTGACAAGCATTGAGAACACACTTGTGGGACTCAAAAGTAGAAGTACAGACTGTTTGAGTAGTGTGGACTATGGCCAAACAATAAAATCAGTCCAGCCTCAAAAGGAGCTGTACTCTGAGACTTCAAAACTGACGTCATGAAGACATTCTACTAAACTATGTAGAAATCAGACTTTTACTCATTGTGAGCATACACACATACACACACACACACACACACACACACACACACACACACACACACACTTCTATTCACTGTCTATACTCATATATATATACATGTGCACTTCTCCAGAAGTCATCAGAGTCTGCCCCATGGCTCTGCATTTACACATTCCTTGATGGCATTTGGTCACATGACTAAATTGAGCTGCACTTGGGCTGTGGTCCACTATGACCAATATAAATAGGGATTATTTTTCCCTGAATACTCTGGCTAGTCAATCTCATAGCTTTAATGCTAGCTCCTGAAAATTTACTTTTTAAATCTTCCTGTTCATTCTTCTTTTATCCTATGCTTTGGTCCTGCCTTTCCAACCTATATCAAGTTACTATTTCACAGAAGGTATTTGGAATGGACCCTGATTTCCACACTGCTCAGCATTTCCTGTTTCTGTGACTGATGTTATCAGCCCCCCATATCACCCAGACTGCAAAATTATGGGAGTTCTTTGACTCCTTTTTTGTAGCTTCTATGTCAAACAACTTGATAAATTTTCTCCAGGGTCCCTTTAATGGGTCAAAAAGTTAAATAATGCTCCCACAGGTAACCTTTGATGTGACTGATTGTCACATAAATATGTCCTACCCCTCTAGGGAAGCCAGCAGTCTGGAGAGGAAATTAATATGCCAACCAATCTTCCCAGGATGCTTTTGCCCTAACTGCTAGGCAACAGCAGTTGGCAGTCAGGTGGAGCACAGAAGCCAATGACATATTATGTAGTGTACAAGAAATGATGATTTAATGGCTTCAAGGGCAGGTAGAAGACAAAATGGTTCACATGGCTACTATCCAAAAAAGTCCACAGAAATGAAAGGTAGATGTAGCTTTGAAGCAGAAGTATCTTTCTTTTTTTTCCAGGATCTTGAAAATTCCAGTGGAAAGCTCAGGCTGGGGAGTACTTCAATGATATCCTGGGTTCAATCCTCAGCACAGAATACAGGAAGAAGAAAAAAAATTATAATCCACGTGTAGACATGAAAAAAAAAAAAACAACCTGAGGGTAAAGTATTTATAGAAGAGGTTGCAAACTTAGCAGATGTGTAACTACTGACATCCTTTCCCATTCTGTGGGCCTCAGCTTCACTAAATTAATGCATACTGAAAGTACTCTGAGTTTCCATTTCACCCTAGTCAGAAAGGCTGAGAAAACAAATGGCAGCAAATACTGTGAGAATATGGAGAAACGAGAGCAGTGATTCCTTGTTGATGGGACTGTAAACTGGTGCAGCCACTGTGGTACTCAGCGTAGAGGTTTCTCAAAACTTAAAAATAGAAACATCATATCATTCAACTGTGTAACTCCTGGGAATGTATCCAAAAGTCTCTATATTCTACTACAGAGATCATTTATCATCTGTATGTATTCCTGCTCTATCCACAATAACTAGATAATGGGATCAGTCTTGATGTCTATCTATAAAATGACTGGATAATACAAGAGTGCTATATACACACAGTGGGATTCTATTTAGCACTAAAGAAAAGTGAAACTTACAGGAAACTGAGGAGAATTCGAAATATTGTACTCATCAAGTAACCCATATCCAGAAGGGCAAATGCTGTATATTTTTTTCCATAAGCAAATTGCAACATTGAAATAAGATTGTGTTTAAGTTAGAATACGTAGTTGTTGAGACAAGATAATAAGAAAGCAGCCACAAGAGGCAGAGGAGTGTTTTCAGGAGTGGTGAGAGCAAAACATATCTGCTACAAAAGTAGGGGGAGGTACTAGGGGTGGAAACATTTTCTTGGGGAAGGGAGCAGAGATTTCTGGGAAAGTAGGAAGTGAGCACACAGCCAATACAACATAAGGATGTATGGAAAAACCCAATGGGAAACTATTTATAAACTAAAATTATAATTCAAAATTAAAGAATGTGAACAGAGGTATACTCCCAGAATCCATAGAGATTTTTATCTTTCCTTATTTTTGAGATTACACTTTGACCACAATATTTTTCCCCACTATACCCTCCTGTATTCCCTTCTCCTCTCTCCTTCAAATTCATGGCTCTACATTTTATAAATTGTTATTGTATGCATATAATTATATGTCTAGACATAAATATTCCTAAATCTAACCTGTTAAGTCCATAGAATGCTGCCTGTATGAATGTTTACAGGACTGAAAGTTTGGAACTGGACACCCAGTGGGTGTGCTCTTCCCTGGGGGAAGGCCACCTCTCCCAGTCCCAGCTCCTCTCAGTTGCCCATAGTTCTTTGGGTAGGGTTAGGTAAGAAAAACCTTACGTTTTTTTTTTTTTCTCGGTTCAGTTTGGCATGTTTGCTTGTGTCATCCTTGTTCAGCTCATATTTTCGAGGTCGTATTGGTGAGACTTTATAAGTACTTCTGATATCTATATCTCTAGGAGACACAATCTCACAGCAAAGTCCCTGATCCCAGATCCTTAAAATCTCTTTGTTCCTTCTTCTGCAATGTTCCCTGAGCCTTAAGTGTGGGAGTTTTCTGTGGATGTATCCACGGGGACTGTGTTTCATAACTCTGCATTTTGGTTCATTGTGGTTTTCTGTAATGATCCTTGTTTGTTAAAAAGAGAAGCTTCTTTTGTGAGCAGTAAAGATATCAGAAGTACATTCATCTGTGTGTATAAAAGACAAGTGTTTATAGATTGCTGTTAGGGATTATGCTGGTTTAGTAACTTAGGAATTGAAGATTCTTCTCCAGTAATCATGACTTTACTAGCACTGAGTAGCCAGGTATTTGATATTTCCTTATAAGTTAGTGGCCAGAGAGCCCTCAGGGGCTCCCAGAGCAATATAGAATATTGCCATTGCTTTTCATTTGGTATCAGAACTAGAGGGTAAGACCTTTTGCTGAAGACTACACAGCATTTGGATAAAGGGCAAAGAGCTGGCAAGCTGAAACTGAGCTGGAAGTTTCTTCCCTGCTGGCTACCATTTGTGATTTAGAAGATGCTATGCAGGCACTGAGGAAGAAAACATATCAGTGATCCTTCCTGGCTGTGAATTCTCAGTGCTGCAACTGCAACTTGACAGGAAGGATATATCCATTGGCTCAATAGCCACAAAAATGTTCAAGAAATTAATTAAGCACATCTTGATAATATTTGGGGGGCATGATCCATGAGAGTAGACACATACTTGGTCCTATAACATTTGTCAGAAGCCTATGACTCCAGAGATCAAAGACCCTAGGGGAGTATACACTAGTGACATTTTTCTAAATGAACAGATAGCCAAACTTTCTCCTAAACATTTATGTTTATGACCACAAACTTGT
Source organism: Peromyscus melanophrys (assembly GCA_902168415.1). NCBI lineage: Eukaryota > Metazoa > Chordata > Mammalia > Rodentia > Cricetidae > Peromyscus > Peromyscus melanophrys. The sequence goes on along the minus strand of CABHPR010153613.1, from coordinate 25,903 downwards.
GCTTCTCTTAGCCTGAGTCAAAGAAGCGTATTTTTTAAAAAAGTAGAGGATGACAGTTAATGTAGAGTCTCATAAGTGCTCAAAGTGATGAGAATTAGTGACGATTCAGTGTATATCCCTAAAGAAGGCATCTACATCAGTCCCTTCAAGGCCCAGGGAACATCATGGAAGAGGGGGCAGAAAAGTTATAAGAGTGGAAGGATGCAGAATAGTGCTAAAAATGCTGTTTTTTAGCTATGGCATAGCTGTCACAGCTGCAAACACACAAGTGTGGCTTCCGACGTAAGACCACCACACAGTCACAAAGAGCCATGGGAGAGAGACGGAGAATAGTTTGGGAAGAGAACCCAGCAAGAATGGGGGACACATAAGAGAGGGTCATGGTTAATGTAATCAGAATGTATTCTAGAAATGTGTGGCGTTATAAAAAAATAAATTTTAGAAGAGAGTCTTACATCCTATCAGGTCTTGAATTAGAAAGTGGTATTAACTTTATCCTGTTACAGGAATTTGACCATTTATGCAATAAATATAAAGATGAAAAATGCAATTATCAATTTTTATGTAGTTAAGCATGCTCTGGGACAGTCTTTCTGTATGCTGTGAATATGTGTTGCTCTCATTGGTTGATAAATAAAGCTGATTTGGCCTATAGCCAGGCAGAGTATAGATAGGTGGGAAAGCCAAACAGAATACAGGGAGAAAAAAAAGGATGGAGTTGAGGCTAATACCAGCCAGCTGTCCAAGGAGCAACATACCAGCAGACTGGTAATGCCACAGCCATGTGGCAATACATAGACTAATTGAAATGGGTTAATTTAAGATGTAAGAACTAGCCAGTAATAAGCCTGAGCTACTGGCCAAATTATTAATAATAATAATACTTATTATTACTTAATAAGTAATATTAAACCTCTGAGTCAATTATTTGGAAAGCAGCTATGGTATTTGGGAGTTGCTGGCAGGACAGAAACTTCCATCTACATAAGCATTCTAGAATTATTCTACAACAATTCAAATGCCAGATATTTTATTGTATTTAACCAATCCAATTTTAAATCTTCTTAACTACTTTCAGGAAGTATGCAGTTTCAGTCTAACTCTTTGGGGAAAAGGAAAATGTCAGTACTATGTAAAGAAAGAGAACATGATAATTCAGAGCTGAGCTTGGTGGCACACACCTGTAATCCAGCACTTGGGAGACTGAGGCTTTATGTTAGAGCTCCAGACTTGAAGTCCCCTGAGATGGTAGGTGGCCCATCATGTTTGTAACACACACACACACACACACACACACACACACACACACACACACTGAATAATTAATGAAGGAATGGATATGATAACTTACTTATAGCAACATTGCATATATCTGCATATCAAATTTTATTTTGTTATTCATTACTCTATAAAGCTAAAAAGGTAAAGTAAAAATAAAAAATGACAACACTCAGTCTCTTGATATGCTGCTGATAAAATGCCTATTAAAGAAAATAACTTATTTCAATGCTAACGTGAGTAGAATAAAATGTCCCAACACTCCTCACAAAGAAAAAAAAAACAAAAAAAAAACAAAAAAAAACAAAGAATCCTTATGTTCACAGATTTTGCAGCTGAACATCAGCTTATAAGTGGTGAAATCCACAACACAACAGTCTAGAGAAGCTTAAAAGCTGAAGTCTAAAAACTTAAAGGCTATGTCATGCTTGGAAACTTGGACTGAGTAGAATGTGACGACAGACCTTCTGTACGCAAAGTCTCACACGTACACATTGCTAGACAGGATAGCAGTAGTCATGCAAACAACATGTTTTTTTTATCCTTTCTTTCAAAAGCTTTGGTAACACGTATGGGGGGGGGGGGGGGGGGGGGGGAGAGGGAGAGGGAAAGGGAGAGGGAGAGAGAGTTCAATCAGTCACTAACCAACTGATGTATCAATATCAATCCTTGCCTTATAAATCTTGTAAATTTGTATCAGTAATTCTTATGGAATAAAATCTCCCTGATAATGTATTTTATGTCCAAAAAGAACTAGTCAAAGAAACAGATTTAGTACACTGTAGTAGTTAGTTTTCTAATAGGCACATAGATTTAGATTAATTGATGTTTGATTAAGGCAGTCACTAAAATACTAACACAATACTCAAACAGCTAAAAGATATTTATATGGTATTTTAAACTTAACATGAATTATTTGTATATGTTTATAAAATGTAAAGTATGCAATAAACATATATTGTTAAATTTAAATCTATTATGATTAAATTAGCCTGTTGTTTCCAAAGAAAACTCTATACACATAATGACTTCATCAATGTTGTATGACTGTGATACAGTGCTGTATGAGTGTTCTGTTCTCAGATGACCTAACAAAATACGTCTTTTGGATCTAGGAAATAATCGGGATGTGTCAGGGGAAAACAAATTGTTTTATAGGCTACTAGTCATTTTCTCATTTAAGATGGAGGCAGATGTTACTTGGGTAGTAGTCATTGTGAAGGCCTAACTATTTTTTAACAACAACAACAAAACAATCACTGACTCAGAGTTGCAGTAGGAAATGCAGTAAAAGTAAGTGCTATGCTTTCCATCACCTGGGACATGGAATACAGACACTGTGACTGGAAAGGGCTTGGGGGCTGCAGGCGCTCAATGTTAGATAAGTTCCCTGTAGATTTGCAGGCACTATGTATATACATAAATATTCTTCAAACTTGTGTTACTACTTAAAACATAAAATAAAAGAGATGTACATCTTGATGACTTAAAACCCTCTAGAGGTGCAACTTCCACAAAAAATAGAACATTAGTACCAGAATACAATAGGTCACCAAAGATACACACTCTTTCCACATACACACTTGCATTATCTTGAGTCTGCAGCAATTGCTATGGTTATCACATCCTAAGAAATCACCAAATGGAACATCTTAGGGTCAAGCCACAGCAACTTGAACCCTGTGTCATGTTTATGAACACCTGCAACTTATATGACATCACATCCATTTGAACTATTCTGATCCATCTATAAATTATTACAGTATGGTCTCAGGCTGTTGCCCCATGAGTACACATTTGATCTGGGTCCATGGGGAACACTAATTTATGTGAACTGAAGCAACAGCTGTAAATGCACTGCTAGTACTGTAAGAGTGTTGAATTTCCCTTTGTTTCCCATCAGGATTCAGATGGTTTATCTGCCCTATACTTTGATGGTTGTGAGGTTTCAGAGCAATCTTCCTAGGGTCACTCCCTGAAAGTTATGCCCACCAGGCTCTATGAGAATGAGAACAAATTCCTTGTTTCCAACTGACAAAGGGAATTGGATATTGCTAGTAAATCCATCTGTCTTTAGTCTCTACAGCAGTGGCTGTAACTCATAGTTGTTCAGAATTAATGAAGTGTAGAAAAAAGGATGAACTTGTCTCCAAACATACTGTCTCCATAGTACTGCACAGGCAAATAAAGAGATACAGAGAAAGGACACTAAATAGAAAACCAATGAATTGATCCATGGAGATATATATATATATATATATATATATATATATATATATA
>CABHPR010153613.1:9050-22245 GCA_902168415.1 Peromyscus melanophrys | reverse complement strand
TGTGTGTGTGTGTGTGTGTATGTGTGTATCTTGGGGGGTCAGGACTTTGTCTATGATGCTGTTTTGACACACTCATCATTGCTTTTTTTTTCAGAGTCCTCTAACTGGAGAGCCAGACTTGACCAGCTTCATGACTTATCCTTCACTGCCACTCTTCTGTTGCTGGTCTACCTAAATCTGTCAAACCAATATGTGTGCCTTCATTCTTTCCATCTTCCAGCCCACACACATTATTGTATAGGATGCTTCTGCCAATTCAGTTGAAATGTTCATACATTGGACATATGACCCTCAAAACGCAGGACATTTTTTTAAATTGGTTTCACAGCTAACCATAGGAAATCAAGACTTAAGCTCAATGCCCTGTCTTGGGTTCTACAACACGATGCTTGAGGGAGTCACTACTTCTCTCCTTTTTTTCTTTTGGTCAGAATCCTTAAAACTCTGGCGGGCTTTGCTGCTCAAAGCATGCATTGTGTATGTCACAGCAGTAACAGCAGCAGTAGCAGCAGCAACAACAATGTGTGGGAGCTTCTGAGATTGGAAGAGTTCCAGAAACAACCTATATCTGCTGCATCCAGCAGCAGCTCTTTGTTTTCAGTGCCTGTGATGCACATGCAAGCTCCAGAAGCACCGAGATAAAGGAAAGGTTCCCAGTCTTGCTCTTAAATCTTGATCCTAGTTTGGCTGTTGCTGTCCTGATCATCTCTGCCTCCTAGTCATCCACTACATTCTCAACAACTTCACTATCACCCAAATCTCTAGCCAGCAACTGCCAATCCCTTATCATACATAAAGGAGAGTGTTTTCCTAGAGAACTGGAGCAAAATACACTTATGGCTCAGTTTATACCTTTCTGAGAGATTGACTGGTCTCTAGAAATGAAAAACCAACCAGCAAAATAAAAACAACAACAAAAACAATAAGGAAATAACCTGAATATGAGGTATAGATGTAGGTGAAATGCAGTTGATGTTTCCTCTAAACCTGTGCTCCTTTATAGACTTTCTCTTGCTTTTATCATTTCTTCTAAGTGTTAATGTGGAAAGGCATCCATATTTTCTAGATTAACAGAGTGGTTTTTGTGTATGCCACAGTAAGGGACCCACAGAACCAGTCCCTATTCTTCCAATAGGGAAAATGACATAAGGATTGCCAGGGTAGTAGCAGAGATAGCAATTGAACTCTTAAGTGTTTGTCCTTGAAATTTTCCAGACAGAAAACTCTTGGAGCTGGAAAACTAATAAGAACGTCAGGATGTATTCCTTTAGTGACTATTTAAAGTTAATCCTTATTATAAAACATCTACTTGAGAATGCACTGCACTACAAAGCTAAATAATGTTGATATTTTTGCCATCATAAAACTCATAGAGACACAGTCTGGTCAACCCTGAACATTATACCAAATTACTCACAGGGACATTTTATACTGCCAAAAGGAACACTATTCTAATATGAATGACCTGAGTCCTAGTTTTTAATCACCAAAGGACAAAATATATGTATAGAGTGATAAAAATATTTATATAACCAGAAGTTGACATTAAACTATCTAAATATAATTTGTGTATAAAATATTGATGGTCAGCTCGTGTCATTTAACTCTTTTATTTCAGTGGAACTCATATTTAGTGGAACTTAGAGTTATTCAGTTTAGAAAAACCCCAATACCCAACAGTTACTCCATAATATTTGAATTAGAATCTCTAGAGGTATGAGGAATTTATTTACTAAGTTCCCCAAGTAATTCTGAAGATACCAAGTTTGGAAGTCACAGCAATTATATCAACAGTTGACTAAGATGGTATAACAGGAGAGGATGATGATGAGTGGTATGGAAGGGGGTAATGTTGGTTTTCTTTAGCATTTTAATAAGTGAACGTTTTCATTTTTCAGTACCACCTTGATTTAGAGTGTCTTAAAATTCAGCTGTCTAGCCTCTGTGTCTTGAGGCCTCGAAGACGTCTGTAAATGTGGAAGAATACCTTCTATTTCTACTTGACTAGGGTATATTCAGAATATAAAACTAAGATTTTCCTTTCACCATAAATTTTTTAAGAAGAGCAGTGAAACATTAACTAGATTGAGTCAGACAAAACAGGAACTGCAGATGTTATGTGAGCAGCAGGAAGGATATGGGCCTCACACAGCAGCTCACAATTCCCAGGCAAAAGCACGTTTGTGGCACATAATTATCATTGGTATATTAGTTTCTGACACATATGATATTACCAGAAAGAATTTACTGCAATTATGAGCCAGAAACACCAGCCATAGATATGCATGATAATGATATTTTGGTTTTGCATGAAGAGTTATTTAAAGGGGGTGCATGGATTATGCTATGCATTTTAGAGAAAATAAGTGATTTATGTCAAAAAAAGTTACAGAGTTTGAGTTAAAAAGAAAACCTGTGTGAAAGATAGGGAGATTATATATTTATTTAGTTATATAACTCATCGATTAGCACAATCATTCCTAATATTATTCTGTAAGAGAGACAGGCTCGTGGCAGTGTGTCTGCTTTCACTGTTAGTGCGAATGATATAGGTAGTGACAATGACAGAAACATGGCTTCATAAATGAAATGTGAAATCACCCATCTATATGGGCAGGAGGAGATTAGAAAATTGTCTTTAAACTCTTAATGAACAGTGTATTTTTCTATTCACATAAACAGATTATACCCTGTTCAAATTATGTAAGTACTCACTCATTTATAAATAGAGGAACTTGAAACTGGGCTAAAACTCAATAGTGCATTTTCCAAGTATGTATGAACCCTGGATTCTACTCTCAGAACTAGAAGAGAAAGATAGGTGAGGAGATACAGAAAGTTTTCATTTTCCAGCATTCAAAATATGTGGTATGTGGCTCTAAGTTTATTGCTCAAAACCTTCTCCAAGTTATACCAGCTAACTTGTCATAAAAGAGTCGAATGTTATCTCCACCTGCTTAAAATGAGGTCCGTAGAAACATTATCTGAGATGAAAGAAGATTGGTACTGGTGTATAGTCTCAGCAAAATACCTAAAAAACAGTGAGAAAGGCAGAAGCAGGTACAGAGAGGGGCTGAGTAACAAGCAGCATTAAAGGGGACTTCTGACAACTCTACTAGGAATTCTGGGCCTTTAATTGACATTTTTGACTTGATCCAAATAAGCCAGGAGCAGGCTTTGTCTGCACACTTAAGTCAGGCAACACTAAGCCACCACCAAGATGGGGTAGGTTTAGGAGAAAGGTAGTTTCTTGAAAGACTCAATTGTGAGAACCCATCAGTGTACATACCAGTGTGTGCACTAGACACAGTGAGAGAATCTGTAGCACTGTATTATGTACTGATCATCCCTCAACCCACTTCAAGTGAAGTGTAGAAAGTTTGGCACATGGACAGACCTTCCTAAAGTACTGAAAGGGTCAGTGGAGTAAATTTTTCTCAATGTTAGAGTTTATCTCAGGATTTAACTGTTATTTAGCACACACAATCTCAATTATCTTCATGCTTAGCTTGTGATTTTTGTGTTCTTATCAAGAGATATAATCCAGACCATAGTCCCAGTGAATACTAGTCCTTTTGTAAATCATGCCTATTCTACTGTCTGTTTACTATTAAAATAATTTTTTAAAAAAAATAAAAAAATGTACCCTGAGAACCATCTGACATCAACTATATATTCATGGCTGTATACATATACACAAACACACACACACATACATACATACACCCATATACGTGTATATATCATGCATTTTTCATGATACTTGCATTGGATTGCCATTGCTAGCAATATTAATTCACTCTGTTCCTGCTGATCTCTTGTTATAACGAATTAGGTAGCATATGGGACTCTTACTGTGCTCTCTCACAAAAATGTTCTCCTTGGGAACAAGAGTCTTTTTATCATAAATCCCAAGGCTGCAAGATACAAATCATCACAAAACAATTCACTAAGAATCATACTAGTTGTACATGTTAGGCTCATCTACTCACTGCTATAATTTCTTCACTAGGGTAGACTCCTTGTGTTATAAGCTTGACCATGCTCCACTCTAATCCCTCACTACTAGTACTCAGACTTATGGTAATATATGGACTCAAGGCTTCAAAAAGGAGTTATTTTAAAATGAAGTCATCTGGGTAGTTCTTAATCTAGTCAGATTGGTGGATTTATAAAAACAGGGACTAGATTACACACAGAAGCATCAGGACATGCATATACAGATAAAGGACTGTGTGAGTATACAGGAGAAAGAAGCCTTCTACAAGGCAGCAAGAAAATTCTTGGAAGACATGAACCTGCCTGTTTGTTGATCTTGGAATTCTTATGTCTGCATTCCAGGCTGTCAGAGAGAATTGTTATTGTTTTAGCCACTCAGTCTTTATTATATAGAGCAATGCACAAGAACTAATGCACTTATTATATTATACTGTTTTGATTATACTTTTACTTGATGTCTCGTTATACATCTTGGATGGTAGAGTCTACAAGCCCTCTAGTACTAGTGTTGGCAAAGACTTTATGTACAAAAGGCAAATGCACATACATAATGGGTGTCATTTCCACTCAAAATGGTCTGTTTGTGTTTAAGGATCCCTAATTTTAATTGACATCACTTGCTATATGCTCAGGTGATTTTTATGTGTGATTATTCAGGATTGATGTCTGGTGCTAGCAAGATGGTTGGATATGCCCCAGGACAACAGCTAGATCACAGGTAATAAGTAGGAGTCCATACTATAAAGCCCATTCATAGGCCCTTCCACATTTCCTCATGTATTCAGAACTTTGACACTGGGCAGCCAGTGCAGAGTCAGGCTGAGACATCCTAGCCAAGTGTACTAACCAGTCTGTTCGATATATGTCTCATTGGTAATAGATGTCTTTTGTTGGGAGTTTACATACCATAGTGCCAAAACAGCAAGACAAGACATTCCTGTTGCATTCATACTGCTTTAGATCTGTTTCCATGCCTTTCTCCAGAACTTCTCAGCCTGACTCTTTAAGGCTTTTGCCTTAAAGTCCCCTTTGTGATTGGCAATAATAACCATGAGTCCATCTATATTCTTATCCTGGTTTATTTTTCTACTTACACCAAATAGATGAGTGAGTAAACCCCCATGCATGCTGTACCAACTCTGATTAAGACTGACTGACAGTTGATCTTTATCTTTCATTGATGTCCTGGGCAAACCAGCAAGCTGGCCTTTTATCGACCAGTATCTATTTTGTGTTAGAAAAGATGGTAGAGAGAGAGACTGTATCATCATTTACATAGGTTGCTAGTGCCCTCTGGTTCTGGGATTACCTTTGTTTTATACACTTTCACTGTTTGACCTGCCTGACATATGACATGACCTGTCAACAGAACATTGTTGAAGATGAATATTTATGACCAACAAGGCTAATCATTTGGTGCTTCCTAGTTAGGCCTGTACAGAATCATGGTTGCTGCTTTCTGAATTGTGTGTCATTTGCTGCTAGAGCTTCTTAATCTTAATATAGCAATCTTTGCTGCTCTATGCCCAAATCAAATCAGTCAGTCAGCCTTACACTCCACCAAGCACACAAGTTTGGAAAATCATTCATTTATACAGTTAAAAGATATTTTCTCCAGTACATGAAAAAAAATTCTCTAAATGGTTTTAATTTCATATGTAGAAGGCAATATATGCTAGAATTTGTCTCTTACATTGGAGAAGGTATCTTGAAATTCCTCAGACCAGGACTCTCTCATCATTCCATTAATGGAAAAAGCCCTCAATGGGCTTTATATTCCACTCTGTGTGATGTATGAATCTTGACACAGCATGTGCATCTATACCATTTAGTTATATTACCATGATGCCTATAGTATTTCTGAACAATGTAAATTGTCAAACTGACAAGTTCCTACAGAATAATCCACTGAGCTCTGATCACTCAATAGTTTTTCCAACTCAAAATTCAAATGCCACCACAATTCTCCTAAAAAAATACATGGTCAGGTCTGTCATAGTAATACTCCAAGAAACTGGTACCAATTCCTATCTTAGAGTTTCTGTTGCTGTGATAGAAGACCAGAACCAAAGGCCACCTGAGGAGAAAGGAGTTTATTTCATCTTCCAATTCCACATCATGAATTTTCCTGCATTTCCAGTTAGCAGATGTTGAACATTTGAGGCTTCCCATGTGAGTTCCCAGAAAGTATAGAGCAGAGACAAGGAAACCACTCTCCATAAGCAAATTTAAATAATTTCTTAAGTCTTTGATAATGCATGGCAGAGCACTTGTAAAGGAAATACAGATCCGTAAGTGGGAAGTTTCTACAGCAAGACCTATAACACACATCTCTGACTGCGTACTTGTAACGACACCCCCTCCTTGCCAATAAAGTCTTTTTCTTAGAAATGGGATAGTCGTTTGGTTGTGCCATGGAACATGGAAATATCCTCCGAGATATTTCAAATAATCTAATGGATTTCTAGATTCTAGAAAAATCAAAAGCCAAACCTAAACCAAGTAGGCTGTAAGAAGTACAGAGAAATAAGAATTAGAACAGAAACTAATAAAATATAGATGCAAAGAATAATATATAGAAGCAATCAAAGAGTTGGTTCTTTATGAAGATAAACAAGCTTGACAACCTCTTTATACATGTCTTAGTTAGGGTTTCTATTGCTGCCAAGAGACACCATAACCAAGGCAACTCTTATAAAGGAAAACATCTAACTGAGGTGGCTGCATACAGTTCAGATGTTCAGTCTATTATCATCACGGCAGGGAGCGTGGCAGCTAGGAGCATGGCATGCAGGCAGACATGGTGCTGGCTACATCTTGATCAGCTGGCAATAGGAAGTTGACTCTGACACTGGCAGTAGGTTGAACATAGGAAAACCTCCTAATAGTGCTGTTCCCTTTGGGGGCCATTTTCTTTCAAACTACCACATTCTACTACCTGGTATCCAAGCACTTATAGACATAGTATAAGGTAAAAATGCATTCACTCGAACTTCAAAAGTCTCCATAGTCTATAACAGTCTCAAACTTATTTCAAAGTCCAAAGTGTCTTCAGAGACTCATGGCAATCTCTTAACTGTAATCCCCTGTAAAATCAAAATAAAAAAGCAGATCATACACTTCCAACATATAAGGGTACAGGATATACATCACCCTTCTAAAACATAGGGAAGGGAGTGTAGTGAGGAAATATTGGATCAAAGCAAGACCAAAAACTAGCTGGGCAAACTGCAAATTCTGTGTCTCCGTGTCTGATGTCAAAACACTCTTCAGATCTCCAACTCCTTTCAGCATTATTGGCTACAGTACATTTCTTTCTTTTGGACTGGTTCCACTGCTGTTAGCTTCTCCCCATGGCAGGTATCCCACAGCTCTGGCATCTTTAACATTTTGGGCTCTCCAAGACAATCCAGGCCTCAACTTCGCAGCTTTATGCAATGGCCTGTTTAGGCCTTCATTCAGGGACACCCTGATACATGCCTGGCCTCAGCAGCTTCCCTCATTCTCTGGGGCAAATTCCATAGCCCCATCCTTCTATCATTAACTTCAGAATCATGTGACAGAAGCTACCAAGTTCTGCAGCTTACTGGGCCTGGAACATGGCCCCTTGTTCAAGTACATCTTTACAGCCTTTCTGTCCTTCACTGCCCAAGTTTGGCTGTCCTGAAACTGGATCTGTAGACCAGGCTGACCTCAAATTCAGAGATACACCAGCCTCTGCCTTCCCAGTGCTGGGATTAAAGGTGTGTACCCCCATACCTGGCTTTAAGCTTAACTTTACTTACCTTTCACAGGTTGGAAATTTAGTTGGGTGGGATCTTGCCCAGAAGTTACTACCCACTTTATTACATTTCTTAATCCATTTGTCTCCTTGAACACATGATTTAGCTCTGTTCCACTTCCTGATGCCCCCTTTCTCAATCTGTACATTTTTAGTTTTATTTACTCAGTTTGCTCCTTTTCATTATAAATCTTCATTAGAGTTACCACTAATAACCACACAGCAGAGTCCACAGTAGACTGTTGAGATTTCCTTTGCCAAAGGAAATTAATCTAAAACTTTTCACTTTAAGAGGTTAACCTCAGGCAGACTCTTCTGACATGGGTAAAAAGTCATTACAGTCTTCACCAAAGTACCACAAGAATGATCTCAAGGAAACATACTAAAATTCTTCTCCTTTGAAGCCTCAAGTGAGCCCCCACAGTTCAAATAAGTTGTAGCACCACTGTCTTATATGGCCATTTAAGCAGTGTGTAAAGCATTCCACTGCTTTCATAATCCAAAGTGCTAAAGTCTACATTCCTCCAAACAATAACATGGTCAGGCATAACACAGCAATACCTCAGTCCCTGGTACCAACTTCTGTTTTAGTTAGGGTTTCTTTTGCTGTGAAGAGACACCATGAACATGGCAACTCTTATAAGGAGATCATTTAATTGAGGCCGTGGCTTACAGTTTCAATGGTCTAGTCCATTATGATCATGGCGGGGAGCATGGCAGTGTGTAGGCAGACAGGTGCTGGCTACATCTTGGTCAGAAGGCAACAAGAAGTCAACTCTGATACTGGGAATATCTTTAGCATAGGAGAACTCAAAGCCCCCCCCCCCTCCCAGTGACACACAGCATCCAACAAGGCCACACCTACTCCAACAAAGCCACACCTCCTAATAGTGATGCTCCCTTTGGGGACCATTTTCTTTCAAACCACCACATTAAAGTATCAAATTAATGAAAAGATACAACCTAAATAAATAAAATTAGAAATGAAATCACAAGTGTAACAGCAGGCTCCAAAGAATTACAAATAGGATATTTTAGAAATTTATATTCCAAGAAGCTTGAAAATCTAGGAGAAATAGATAATTCCTATAGACATATAATTTACAAAATTTAAATCAGGAAGAAATAAACAATGGAAGGAGACTCTTAACAAACAAACAAATGGAGGCAGTGTTGAAATCTCCCAACAAAGAAAACACAGGGCTAAATGGATTCACTACTAAAGTCTGTAGCATGAATCTTAAAGGGTCTTATTAATAAAAATAAACCTGGAGCCAGGTACTGGGGTCAGTGCTGGATGATCAGAGAAGCAGAACAAGCCACAGTTTCCTCACCTCGCCAATTCCTCAGCTGATCCTGTTTCCCCAGACTGGAAGCCTCTGTGTCCTTATCCAGATGGATCTCAGCTGAACTGTTGCTCAAAAGCCTAAAAGCTTAACTAGCTCTAGTTCCTGGTCCTCACGCCTTATATACCTTTCTGCTTTCTGCCATTACTTCCTGGGATTAAAGGCATTAGTCACCATGCCTGGCTGTTTCCAGTGTGGCTTTAAACTCAGAGACCCAGAGGGATTTCTGCCTCTGGAATGCTAGGATTAAAGGCGTGTGTGCCACCATTTTCTGGCCTCTGTATCTAGTGGCTGTTCTGTTAGCTGACCACAGATAAGTTTATTAGGGTGCACAATATTTTGGGGAACACAATACCATCACATTTCCCCCTTTTTTGTCTAAAATTTAAAAAAAGCTTATAACTAATAAAAGAAAAACTATCCAATAAGTATATACAATATATACAGTCAAGAGTTACATTAACAATGTCTAGTCCATTAACACTTGACAGATTCAGATAAAAAACTCTGTTATATACATTAACAATGTCCAGTCCACTAACACGATAAACTCAGACAAAAAATTTCATTACTTATCCTGTTTAAAACAAGTAGTTCCTTTCTAAAAGTAGATTCAAAAATTGGCCTTGTTATATTATGATATACATATTCTCTCTTATTTCTTTTCATAAGAGATTCAATAATCTACCTTTTGTCATTTTTATATCTTCCTCTTTTTCTTTTTAGAGTAGATTCAATGATCTACCTCATATCTATATTCTCTTTTTCCTTTTTCTGTTTTTTTCAAACAAAAACTCTGAATCTAATTTACTTGTTCAGCTTGTTTCCTGACCACTAACAATTAACAACTTGTAACCAACCATCATAAACAATGACAATATCCATAAATTATTAAACAACCAAAACCCACCCCACACACACTCCTCTTGGGAATGTGGACATTGTTTTCTTATGCTTTCTGGGCCTGAAGACATCTTTAGGGAATCCTGAAAAGAAAATTTTTGGGTTAATTGTCAAGTCCTGTATCATTTGTCCAGTCTTTGTATAATGGACAAGTGCAGGGCTTGTCACAAGTTCTTGTTCAAGTAGTCTGTCAGGCCAGATCATCTCAGCTAGCCATCTCAAAATTGTCCTGAGTAGTTTGTAGTCCAAAGTCGATCTTTTGGTGGTGTTAGTCAGTTTAATGACTTTATCATAGTCCATGTGGAAACATCTTTGTGGGGTCCCGTCATCCTTTTGAAGATTTCAAAGTTGCTATTAGGCGTGGTCATAGTTTCCTGTAGATTTTTTTTTTTTGGCTCCTCTGTGGTTTGGAGCAATCACAGCCTGATAAATGTCTGTCTGTCTCTTGGAACCACGAACGTTCTGCCCTATAAGAGAATATCTTCACAGCAATTTCTCCCCACCATTTGTCTTGCCAAACTTTTCCAAACTGACCTTTGCCAATGCTTTCTTGTAACACGATGGTCCTGGCAATTCTTCTCTGAACAAGCAGCTGTAAACCCTTCATCCCAGTTAGCAGAATTACCGCAGTCACCAACATGGTGAGGAGCCAGCAACTTGGAGCAGCAGCCACTGTCTCCATGGTCCCACTGCCACCATTTGTGGCTGGGCCCGGGCAGAAGCTTCTCCTTAGCAATTTTCCTAGGCCAGCCTCAAACTCGGGATCCTCCTGCCTCTGCCTCCTTCAGTAAATCCTACCAGCGTTCATCACCACAAACCGGCAATGAAGAGATTAGATTTAAGGTTCTTGTTTAAAAAAAAAAAAAGACAATTACTAGTTTTAAATACTTTACATTGGATTGGATTTTTCTATATTGTATACAAATTATATACATTGAGATTGATATTGTTAGAAAATGCTATACGTATATTTCTAATCTTGTTCAAGATATTATACTTATACCATTCATTTAACAATGTAATGCAATTTGCTAATCCTTGAATGTTATTATTACCAACTATTAGGATAAAAAGAAATGAAAGTTAATAGACATTACAATAGAATTTGTGGTCATATTAGGTATGTTTTCAAGATTGAGAAGATATATTTTAGATAGACAGGTCATCTTCAAACCCTTCAGAGATCTACAGAATATGGCATTTAAAATGTTTTAATAACTTAGAAAATTTTTCTTTTTTGTTATGTCTGTGAGACATGTTGGCTCCTGGCAGTACCAATCTACTTCAGATAAAATATGGGCATTGAAGAAACTGCATATGGAGTTAACTTTCATTGTGGCAAAAGTTAGCCACTGGACAACAAAGTATCCTCGAATGAACTGCTGACAAACAGGACAAAATGGACAAGACACAAAACAAAGGACTACCGATTCTTGCCAAAACAAGTGTGGTTGTGGTTTTATCAAAAGGCATCTTCTGAGGCCAGGACAATATGGCACCATCCCTGAAGTGGCCTTTGCAATCCAGAAAAGGTACCGTGCTCTTTTTTTCGAAGGCAGCTGAACAGACAGTGGGCCAATGGTTTCTGATGTACAGTGGAACAGCAGCTGAAACAGTTATTCTTGAAGAGTAACTAAGCTCACACCTCTCAATGGTAGACTGGCATTTAATAGAGGGATATGGAGAAGAATGGGATGCCGAGATGAAGTCACACACACAGCCAAGAAGAATGGACAACTGAATTCAAAAACATCAACAATTTCCAGAATTTAAAATCCTGAATCATGACATGACCCTAGTGGAATTCATGTGTTTCTGGTACACTGACTGCTCTCACCAAATGTGAGGTCGAACTTTTGACTTTGTGTACATCCTACTTCACAAATGAGTCTGTCAGATATGTTAAGCCTATAGGCTGAAGACGATGCCCCAGCACTGCAGAGAAACCTCAGGTGACTGTCCAGGCAGCTGGCTGTTTCTGTCAACCCACATTTTTTTTGGAAGCTGCCTGCATGCACTTCCTGTTTTTATTTTTTATTAAGTAATATTATTTCCTTCTTGGGTCTCTGAGGGAGTTGAAGAGTAGTTAGTTATAGTTGAAGATTAGATAGTTATAGTTACAGTTTTCCTTGTTAAGAATTTCAGAAAAGAAACTCACTAAAGAGGTGTAAGTGCATACATTTAAAAGATGTTATAAGATAGTTCTGTTAGTAATATAAGTTAGGATAAAAAGTGAATCAGGTACATTTTGGACTTACCAAAATAGGATAGATAATGGAATTATTTTCTCTGAATATGTCAAATACAAATGGACTAGACATTGTTTAGGTATTTATTGCTTGTATATATTGTATATTGTTATTGTACTTTTTGTATATAGTTTTTCTTATATTAGTTATAGCATTTTTCCTTTTTTCTTTTTATTAAAATAGAAAGGGGGAAATATGGTGATATTTCATTTGTACTGAAATGTGATTTTATTTGTATGTTAATAAATAAAGTTGCCTGGGGGTCAGAGCTAATAGCAAGCCATAGCAGAAGTCTGGCAGTGGTAGCACACGCCCTTAATCCCAATCACATGGCAGGCAGTATTGGTGAAATTATTAAGGCCACTCCATGTAGTTAAAAGGAAAGTTTATTAGTGGCGTAACTTACAAATGAAAGGATAAGTAGGTCCCAGGGTCTAGGGAAGGTGTATCGCAGTCCAGCAGTGTTCTCTGGAGCTCTGCTCGGTCAACCTCCACCGTCCAGGGTCCAGGAACAGAGAGAGCTCACCCATCCGGATCTCGGGTCTCCAGGGTCCTCCCTTGGCCCCGCCTTGTAGGCGTGACAGTTACCGAAGCCTCAATGGGGGTTGGAACTTCAAGATCAAAGCAGGAATGGCTACCTACTACATCTCCCCCTTTTTGTCTAAATAAGAAGGTTCTAACCTAATACAAGACTATACACAAAGGAATGATTATCAAATATTGTCCAGGAATAATGAGGGATAATGACCTAGATAAGATGGAACTACAACCAATGCGAACAATATCAAGCAAGAAACACATACTAAAATCCAGAGAAGTCTAGAGCATAGGTAAATGGCATGTTACAAAGATCATTCCAAAAGGTGTCCTATCCTAAAGAACCTGAATCTAATACTTAATATGTTCTATCTAAGATA
>CABHPR010153611.1:7414-55249 GCA_902168415.1 Peromyscus melanophrys | reverse complement strand
CAGTCTAGGAGAGAAACAGAGTCAGGCAGTGGTGGCACACACCTTTAATCCCAGTATTTGGCAGCCACGTGCCTTTAATTCCAGCATTAGAATGGTTGAGACTGGAAGTGACAGCTGGGCTGAGAAAGGTAATAAGGCATGAGAAAACAGGAACTGAAAGCTTCTCGGTTGAGGAACCCCTTTTGCCTAGAGGCCTTTTCAGGCTGAGGAGTCCTAGAGGTAAGACATGGCAGTGGCTTGCTCCTTTGTCTCTCTGATCTTTCAGCGCTTACCCCAATATCTGGCTCCAGGATGTTTCATTAAAAGATCATTTAACGCCGGGCGTTGGTGGCGCATGCCTTTAATCCCAGCACTCGGGAGGCAGTGGCAGGCAGATCTCTGTGAGTTCGAGGCCCGCCTGGGCTACCAAGTGAGCTCCAGGAAAGGCGCAAAGCTACACAGAGAAACCCTGTCTCGAAAAACAAAAACAAAAACAAAAAAAGATCATTTAACATTTGTGTTACAGTACACAGAATTCTACTAAAAATAAATATATTATATAAATACATACATTTACATATATGTGAAAACACAATATAGTACTATAATAATTAGAAAGAGAAACATCTATGAATAAGCCATTTCAGCAAAAGTATTTATGGATACTTTTTTATTTTTTTCTCTGATAAATGTCTGAAAGAATGATTATGAATAAAGAAGATTTAAGATAAAATCCAAACTCTAGATTCTAGAACTTTCTGGTAGTATGACCTTAGGAATGATATCAAACCTTGCTGAGTCTCACGTCTCCAACCTCAGTTGTAAGAAGACAATCAGCCTCTGCAGACAAGTGGGCACTGCTTAAGTGATTTAATACCAGGGTTGTGAAATGCTTTGCATATAGGGCATGGCCTAGAAGGAACATACTGTCAATACTAACTGGTATTATTCACCCTATCAAAAATTGGCTATAACTAGAAATGACTAAATCTGTTAGAAGTAAAATAAGATAGCATCAATAGGGAAGGAATAATACTTTGTGGGAAGAGAAATGCCAAAAAAGGGTATGGTGGGTTGCCCGAGATTTAAAAGCAGGGAAGTTAGGGAAGAGGAAAGCAGTCAGTGAGGCGCAGTCAGGCAATTGGGGTAACACCCGGAATGTATCTGGGGCCTGTCACTCTTAGCATCCAATAGACAGACAGAGCAGATGTCAAGTGTCACAGGACAAGAAATAGTCAAACAAAAGTGGAAGACAAAGAATTTCAGGTGTAAGAGTAAACGCTGAGTTCCTGTTGGGCAGGGCATATTTCTTCCTGTTGAAGAACCTAAGAACTCTTTCATAATCTGACTTCCACTGTACAGCAGATGTTCACCAGATTCATCTCCGGGTTAGTGGGTTTTTTTCTATGATAACTCTTTTTTTCCCCCTGGAATTCTCAAACCAAGCATTCTCTGCAGGTACAGAGTGGTGATGGCACAGCCCATATTCCCATTCTGTTACCACTGACAGTGAGTTCAAAATTCATAATCTTTGCAGAGGTGTCTTTCCTTAACATTGACTCCACTCCTCTCTATCAGGGTGTAGGATGTACTAAAAAAATGCTCTCTTACAGATCTTCTATTTTATCTCTTCATCTCTACTTACTGAGTCAGGATGCCTCCCAGAATTGATACCGAAAGTGGAATGCTTCAGTTACATGAAGACCTAAAAGTGATGAGCTAGTATAAATCAAATGAACAATCTTAAAACCTAGACTGTGAATGCTCTGACACCTCCGTAACCAAAAGCAGCTCCCTGTGAAGTCTTAACATCAAAGATTGAGTTTAGAGTGGTCAGATATTTATAAAATGGTTTCCCTAGGGGAGTTTCCTTTCATAGATGTTCAGCAGACAGAGACAGCTCAGATGGAGTGCATACAAAAAACAGAGCACATGATTTCAAGGTTGTGAAGTTAATGTGCTCCTTAACCTCCAAGCAATAATATGTAGAGGGGCTGAATATTTTCATGGAACTTTAGTTAAAACCAATAAAATATTAGTATTGATGTGGAGTAGTCAACTCTGAAATATAGAATAATTTTACACGCATACTTTCATATATTTCTGTTTAGACAGGGGGAAAGAAAACAAACATAAAATAAAACTTAGCAAAATATTACAAACTTCAGATTTTACAACTTTGTAAAACAATGAAGAAAGTGTCCAAGCCTGAAGTTTACTATTATTGGCGTTAATAGGCAAGGCACAAATGAATTCTATAATGGTCCATTCATATTGTTTTTATCTGACTACAGTGAAACCAACCACAATAAGGGAGCAGGGTGTACTTTCTCAGTTAATGACTTTCACAGTTAATGACACACTATGGCTGAATCCCACCTTTATTTTATTGCTTGTCTTCAGTTCATTATAATGTCATGCGTTCCTCGATGCATTTAATACACATAGCAGAAGCCTACTGTGGATTGAAGTTTAGCTAAGAAAAATGACACCTAAGTGAGAAACATAGATTTCAATCTTTGGTTTTCATACTGAATGGAGTTGAAGAGAGACCCACAAAGCAATAGTCGAAGTATGACTCAGAGGGCATTAGATTAGATCAGTAAATGTACACCGTCTTCTGCAATATGGAGGATGATGGGACCAAAGAGGCAATGGAAGAAATGTCTCAAAGAAAAGATTAAGAGTTAAGTCTAGCAAAATATATTTAAGTAATCCTGGTTTTAAACTAAGAACTAGCCACTAGCATTTACATCTGAAGAAGATGAGTTCTTTGTCTGTTTGTGAGTAAATTGACATTGAAGAAATAATTGGTAACTGACTTAGGAGGCCTAAGAAGAGTGACTATCACATTATCAGTTGAGCAAGCTTGGGAATGGCCAAATGCATATCAAAGAGTCATATAAAATTACTTACAGATATTGGTTATTCCAGGTGCTCTGGAATTTGGAAGGCTAATTAAGGAATAATTAGATTGTTCAGATCTTCCTACAACTGGACAATATCTCATTTTCCCCTAATTCAGGACCTTAGGTTTAATCTTGAGAGATTATAAAACAGAAGGCTCTAGATGGGGAAACCAGGATGATTAAGGAGAAAAAGAATCACATATTACTTGCTGAATTGAAGTCTTTTAAAATTCACCTAACACACAATGATTGCAGCATGATATAACACTTATAGAAAATTTGGAAGACCTTCCTTAGGGAATCCAGGAACATTTGTACAGATGAGAATTAGACTGTAAGGGCTGTTGGTTAATCAGGTCTGCCTAGGGTAGTAACTGTGGCTCTGAGCAAAGTATTTTCTTGCTGCTTTCTTTTCCAGGTTTCTTAGACACTGGTTATCCAGAAAAGGTTTCTTTGACTTTGAGGATACATAATACAGAGTACAAAATCCCCCAAAGCAATAATAAAAGCTAACCATATTGGAATAAAACAGGAACTTTTAAAAGAAAAAAATAAAAACAAAACAAATAAAAAACAAGACCCATCAAATAGCAATAAATTATTCAGAGAGTGGGATATTGCACCAATGAAAAAAAGGATAGGATGTTATAAATGAAAAGGAAATTTAAAGACCTTTTTAGAGAGGCTGGAGAGTCAGCTCAGTAGTTAAAGTGCTTGGTGTATAAGTATGGGATCTGAATTCAAATTCCCAGCACCCAACACAAAAGACAGACAAAGGTGGATGTATGCACCTATAACTGAAGCACTGGGTAAATGGTGGGGTAACAGAGACAGGTAAGTCTGCCAGTATATTCTAAACAGTGAGCTCCAGATTCAATGAGAGACTGTTTAAAACTTGAGGTAGAGAGGAATAGAGGAATATACTCAATGTCAACCTCTGTTCTCCACATGAGCATGCACAGGCAAGTGCATCTATACCTGTATGTGCACACACATGCATTCACACACCCCATAAGTAACCAACAGAAGGGATGGAGATTGGTTCTTGACCATGAGAATTATTACAATGTTGAAAAAATTTCAAAATATCAGGAAAACTAGGAGACTATCCTATAATTTTCCAAGGAAGAATATGAGAACAATACCCTCAAACTTCCAAGGAAAAGAACATATGTAGCCTAGAATCTATGTCCATTTAAGTCTCCTTTGAGCATGATGAGTTGAGATTAATTTCTAAAAGTTGAATGAAATGACAAAAATTTTAATCATGTGAGCATGGTGTAGGAAACCTTTTCAGTGAAGGAAAACTTGGGTGCTGTGGGACGTCTTTCTGTACGCTGTGAATATATGTTGTTCCCATTGTTTAACAAATAAGCTGCTTTGGCCTATGGAAAGACAGCTTCGAAGCAGATGGGAAATTCAAGCAGAGATACAGGAAAGAGACAGGCAGGATGAGAGTTGTACATTTACAACTTTTTGAGTAAATGCTGTTTCAACAATCATTCTAAAAAGTTACTTTTGAGGAAGAACATGAATAGAAAAATGAGTGAAGCTTGTCAAGGAGAAGCCATAAGACACATCTCAAGCATGGAGAAGTTGGCAGGGTAATTCAAGACATGATGCCTTGCTAATATTCATGTTATGATCAACTCACCCCTACAGTAATAACCAAAAAGAGATGGGGCAGATGGAAGGACTTGATTCAGTCTCTCAAGGTATCACAACTAGTATTGGTTAGTATTAATTAACTCTGGTTAATTTTTTGAGGCTGGATAATGGGTATTTGGTGCCATTGTGTAGTTATGTGTTCATGAGTGAAGTGTCATGATGTCTGTAAATTATACTTTAATGTTTCAGGAAAAGAAACAATCACTATTAAACCTGAGTTGTAAGGTGTGTGGTATTCATTATCCTCTACCTTCTATTTGTTACTACACTATGGACATTACTGTGAAAATGTTTTTTTTTTTAATAAAACAGAAAACAACAGAGAACTAGAAGAGATGTCTGTTTTAAAAATAAGAAGCACTTCTTACATGTTTTCATTTTTGACACTAAAAACATCCACAGAAACATAGAATTTGTCAACTACGATGATACATAGACTATTCCAAATGTTGAGAAGTCAAGGAGCATAGAACTGATTGAGTTGGCCACCTCCAGTGTCCAGCGACAACATAAATGTGTGTGTGTGTGTGTGTGTGTGTGTGTGTGTGTGTGTGTGTGTGTGTCCTTTTCTCCTCGTTACACATTTTTCCTTGAATATGGTGTTTATGCTTCATCAGTCTCTGCCATCCTTCAATGCTCAGCATACATCCACTGGATTTTAAACCATCAACAATTTACTCATAGAATGATTTTGTCTGCTTTCTGAAGCAGTTTTCATTGGAAGAATCTGGTTTCTATCAGTACAAAGAAACAACTGAGGTCAAATAATGTTCAGAAAAAACAATGGAGTTGCCAAAATTCCTTTCCAGTTTGTAACTGAAAATAGAAGAGTGAGCAGCAGCTCCAAAAGTAGTAAAAAAAAAAAAAGTAGATTCATGTTCTCCTTTTCTGTTAAATTCCTGTTCATGCTGTTGCCATTTCTATCTATTCTTTAAATAAAACATTTAAGTCTAACAATATTTGGTTGCCAACTCCAACAAAGACGCTTCCTTTAGAAAGCCTGATTTTTTTAGGAGGAAGGTCAACATTCTCATCAATTAATCCTCATTTTTCATAATAAAAAATATGGGCCAGCTGCTGAATCAGATACTTGGACACACACTGCTGCCTATTTTGTAAAATCAGCTGTAGCACATTTGTGCATGGAAAGGGAGCTGATTTTGCAAGATGTTGAGCTATATAAGCCACATATGGCTCAGTGTGTTTCCCTCTGTATTGTTGCTTTCAACCAAGAAAACATGTTGGGCGTTTGTCCCCGCCCTCCTGGAGTAAATTTGTCTTTATGCAGCTCACAGCCCTAAAGTTACAGGGACCTTTTGCCCCCTTTTAATAAAAAAAGGAGGTGGAGATTGGCAACCTCGATATACGTTATAGCTCAGCAAATAGTTGTTTTTAGGAATAGTATCTTTGTCCTGGGGTTATCATATCAGTTTTACAGCACAGTATGTCTTGGTTGTAAGCAAGATGCTTTTCCTCTGCAGGTCACATTGTCAAAAGGAACATGGAAAGACATCCTATTTATAGTTCTTAGACAGTGTCCTTGTTTTAGATGATAAAATTAGTTTTGTTTTTAAGGTTCCTGTATTATGCTGCATCTTAAGGAGGAAAGACTACATCACTAGAATTGCTTATTAAAAATAGATAGAATAGGGCTGGAGAGATGGCTCAGAGGTTAAGAGCACCGACTATTCTTCCAGAGGTCCTGAGTTCAATTCCCAGCACCCACATGGTGGCTCACAACCATCTGTAATGAGATCTGGCTCCCTCTTCTGTGTACATAATAAATAAATCTTTTAAAAAAATAGATAGAATAAATACATATTATTTATCAATGTAATTACTGATTTAAAAAAATCTCCCTTTTTGCTTTACTAAGTTATATTTTTAACATTTGGATTTTTCCATCAATCTTTCCACTTATCTACACAAGTTTGAGAATTTTTAAATATGATACTAAATAATAAGGGTTTATCTGCCTAGAAAAACAAGGTGACAAGGTTTTTGAACATTTTGGCATCATATTATGGTACAATTTGATATAGATAAGTACAACCTAATGAAAAACAGAGTATATATTATAGAACAAAGAATGTTAGGTTCATGGGATAGAGTGGTAAAATTGAAGTAAATACAACGCCTAAGCATAAGCATTTGATAAAAGCAAAAAGCAAACTTGTTCCCAGAAGAATAGCAGTGTTCAGAACAAAAGTTTAAAGCTGGTTCCAGTGTGACGCAGTAATACCAAAGCATGGCAGTGTTTTCCATGAGCAGTACAACAATGAGCAAGATTTGTTTTTAAATCTGCTATTTAGCTATTTCAAACAATGAGCAGGGACATTAATTTAACCAACAGTTCTATTTTTTTAAATTATTATTAGTTTATAGTAATACTATTTAACAAATCAGTAACAAGAAACCATGAAAACACTAAGGCTGAGCCAGGATGAATTGCATGAAAGGCTTTTCCAGGATTTCATATACGCTTATTTTCACAGCCCTTCATGTCAGGTGCCTCAAAGGACTTGAGATACCAACTGAAATATCGGATCTATTGGTAGTCCTAGACTTTCATATGGACTTTCCTGAGAAGGCAGCAAAGGCTGTATCTATGTGTGTGTGTATATGTGCAGATAAAATGTATATTATCACATTTTCATTGTGATTTACTTTCCATATGGCTTTAGACAACATATTCTCAAAAAAGATTTTGCTATATTTGGCAACTTAGGCTTATTAGGGACTCACCCGAAGAGGCTCAAATGCTCTGTTAACCAAAAGCACATTAATAATTCCAAGACAAAAAGCACACATTCCAATAGAGCCCAGGGTGTGTCCTGTGAGGAAGGTGCTCAGAGTGTTATTTCAAGCACAAAGCAAGGGCATGTAAATGTGTTGTATAGGATGTTTCTCAGTAATTATAACTGGGGGATAAACTTACGTCTAAGGCTCTTTGGACAAGCACAGGAGAATCCAGATACATCACTGTTAGGAAACAATTTTCAAGATGCTCCTTCTCAGAAATTTTCTTTCTTTTCTTCTTTCTTCCATTCTTCCCTTTCTTCCTATATTTCTTCCCTCTCTAGCCCCTCTCTCTCCCTCTCTCTCTTTCTTTCTTTCTTTCTTTCTTTCTTTCTTTCTTTCTTTCTTTCTTTCTTTCTTTCTTTCTTCCTTTCTTCTTCCTTCCTTCCTTTCTTCCTTTCTTTCTCTTATTCTCTCATTCTCTCTTGCCGATGGCCAGTTAGCATAGTGGTCATTAAAGCACATTGTAGCCTCAAAATGAGTTCCTATATGCAACACACTTCCACACAGATAAAGAGGATATATATATATATATATATATATATATATATATATATATATCCATGGTAACCAAATGTTATTGTGAGTGGAGGGTAATCACTGATGACTTCTGTCCTAAAGTCTACTTCCCTAAGCTCTGAAGCAATTCAAAGAAGTACTGGGGAGAGAATGGAATGTAGAAAAACATTATTTTAAGGTGTGTTATTTGTGTTTATGTTGCATTTGTTTAACTCTGAGAAGCTATGTTACTGTGCCTGTCTAAACCACCTGATGGTCTGATAAAGACCTGGCCAATAGCAAGGCAGGAGAAAGGATAGGCAGGGATGGCAGGCAGAGAGAATATATAGAGGGAGAAATCACAGAAAAGAGGGAGATGGAGGAATAAATCTAGCAAGCAGAGAAGGAGGAGGACTCCAGGGGCCTGCTACCCAGCTATACAGCAAGCCGGAGTAAGAGTAAGAATCTCAGAAGTAAGAGAATAGGAAAAGCCCAGAGGCAAAAGGTAGACGGGATTATTTAAGTTAAGTAATGCTAGCAACAAGTCAAGCTAAAGCCGGGCATTCATAGGTAAGAATAAGCCTCTGTGTGTATTTATTTGGGAGCTGGATGGCAGGCCCCCCAAAAGAGTAAAATATTCACTAACAACAATGGAATGACAATGTATTTCAAGTGTCCAGCCGTGACTAAGGAACGATTCATCCAAGAGGTCATGAGGCAGACACAGTGGCTGGAGATTTCAGCTCTTGAGTCAAACTTCACCAGTTGTTTTTTTTAAACCTAGAAATTTCATTTTAGTAATGTTCATTAAACATTTCAGGAACTTTTTCAGCTGTCTAAATAATGAAATAGGCTAGGGGGATGGCTCAGGCATTAAAGACTACAGCTCACAACTGCATCATGAAACAGCCATTTGGCTTGCTACAAGGGCATATGCTCAGTGATGTCTCTCCAATAACTCAGATGGGTTCTCACTTGTCTCCTAAGGCCCTCCTTAGCATCACATGTAGAGCAGTTGGTTTTTTTTTTTTTAGCCTTTTGCTCATTTGTTTTCCCCTTTCTTGAAATTTTTCCCCCTTTTTGTTAGTTTATGCAAACATATAGGTATATTTTGTTTAGATCTTCTTAAAATGTCACTTCTGGAAGCACACCTAGGTAATGTTCAAGTTTAACTTTTTAATTATACCAAGGCAAGTGGACACATGAATACGTTCTTCACATAGTCATAGGGCTAGGCTTGAAAACTCTATATGCTGACTCTTACTGTAAAAACATTACGTATGACTTCAAAGGCAATCCAAGATGCATTGTGTTGCCATTAATGATTCTTTAGACATATATTTTTCTCTCTTCCCACCAGGTAACACTCAGCTCTTTGAGAGCTGGAGTTATGTCTACTTACTTTTTGTATGCTTTTTGTTTTTGTTTGTCATTGCTGTTGTTTCTTGTTTTGCTTTTTTTTTTTTTGCATCATGTACAGTACCTTAGATAGCAAGTCTAGGGAATAGGATAAACTGAATGAAGTTTCAATGAATTAAGACATCACTTTATTGCAAGGTGAATATACCATAATATACTGATATTAGGGACTGAAGCTCTAAATATGCTCTTTGTCCATAATTATAGAGCATTAAGGAATGATCTCAAATTTTTGTTCAAACTTTGAACAGATCTCACTATTAGAGATGAGTAGCTATGACCTGGAGAGTGTTAGGAGCTTTCAGGAAAAAGGATTTGGTACTATCTTAGAAATGAACATGGGAGGTGACAAAATGTTGCATATCCTATGAGCAAAACAATGTCCCTGTCATGGGAAGAGGTAGCTCTGCAATCCCATTGTTTCTGGAAACAAGTACATCCTGTCCCCACTGTCTATGAAAGAGGGTTTTCCTCTTTCTTTCTTTCTGCTTCATGCGCCTACAGTTTGTTGCTTATTATGCATTTCCATTTGTTCCTTTCATGATTCTTTCACGTTTCAAAATTGAGTGAAAACTCCCTTGTCTGTGTTTGTGTTCCTGAGTCTTAAAGTAAAAGAAAGGGCATGAGCAGACCTGAAGACCACATTTCCAGGCTCTGGTTCTTTTATTTCAGGATATCTTGTTTAAAATTACAACAGAAGGACACTTGAAGAGCATATTTCTGCTATTAGTCAAAGTGTAATTCATGACACAATTCCTTATGCTTATATATGCTGAATTTTGACCCCTCTAGGCTCTTCCACAGATGTGTGAATTCTCCACCCCCACCAGATGTACTTTCACTTCTAAAAAAAATGTAAATGTGATCATTAGTCTCACTATATAAAATAATCCAAACAAGAAATAAATTCTGAACATAACTCATGTCACAACTGCCCTGCTGTTTTCCAGACTGTTTAGAACCCACTAGGGCCTCCTTTCTTCTTTTGATTCCATGTAATGAAAAAAGACAAGAGATTAGAATTCTTAGAGGATTGCAGAAATTTTGCTCTTATTTGGGAGAAGGCGCTGCATTTTTTTTTAAAGCATCTGAAGCTGACATGTTAGAAGGCTGAAAATGTGAATCCCAGATCAGTTCAAATATAGTGACCAATCTAAATCCCAGAGTCTCCCTTGCACTTCCCTGAAAGGAAATCTCTGGCTACTGCATACAGAGTGCTGAAAACGTTCAAGTCTAATACTTCTAGGTTATCATTCACATGGCCCTTTGAAAGCAATGTTTACAAAGTCTTCTAACTTGGAGAGGGATTAGATTAATTATCTCAGTTGCTTTATCAGGGAGGGGTGCAAAATATGCCTGAAATAAGCTGAAAGAAAATTTTTTACTGTCTTTTTGGGAGAGGGAAGGAATGGAAACTTGTATTTTAATAATATTTTCTACTGACTAGAAGAAATATAATAGATGCATAAATATGTCATATTAACAACGTACGTATATTTAAGCAGAGATTGAAGGTGAACTATTTTTGTTCTCCTGTCTCTTAGCTAATTTTGAGGAGACTTGTTCAAAGGAAGTGTATTTTATAGTGCTTTGTGCAGATCTAAGCACATGGTCAATGTGCGTGTGTTGGAGGGCAGGCATTTCCATGCCTCTTTTATAGATATATGTGTAGGGCTGACTGAAGACAGGTGCAAGCAGTGGGCTAGCATCTGGCCTTTTACTCTGTCTCCTATCAGACCTTTCTTTGAGCACAGCAAATTTGTAAAGGAACGCAAGTCTGATGATGCTCAAAGAAATCCCCACCATCCCCTAGAAAATAGAGGGATGGTTTAGAAAAGTCCCTGGACATTTCGGTTAAGGATGTGAGTCCAAGGAGTTTCCCAGGTTCCCCTCCTGCCTTAGCTATTCTCTTTGTTTGCTGAAGCTAAGATCCATGGCTTTCCATTTCCTGTGGTATTCACAATAGATTTCATTTGCCTTGTTCCAGAGGCAACTTCCATCTCTACCTCAAAGAGCAATGGCTGCTCTGTCCATGGGGTGCTCACAAGACCAGAGGGCATTCTTTTTGGTGTCTATTTAAATGTTAGTACTAATGACACTGTAATCCTTCTGAGTTCCCAGTGAAAGGTGAAGTACTCCAAGCATGCCAATGAACTGTCACATTCTAATTGAACTATTCTGTTAGTTGTACACTGCCCCTTTGGGTTTTGTACAACAAGAATTGCGATAATGTACAAAAAGATTACAGGAGGTAGTTTCAATACAGAAGAAAATTCAATAGTACCATAGTACCAAATAGATTTTAAATTAATGTTTACAGAAAGGTAGGGGCAATCAGGGGGATTTTTAGGATTTGTTTTCCAAAAGTCATAGGCCACCCCCTTGTACAAAGGTAATCCATCAGATCTACTCCAGACTTTGGGATAGGGCATCAGATTGAGCAGTTGCTGGTAGAGCAAGAGTTTGGTAATGAAATATAAAGAAGGGGAATCAAAGGCAGCTTTTTGTTTGTTTCCTGGTTCCACTTGTTAGGATAGATATCAGGCAGCTCTATGAGTTTGAAGGAACACGGGGAAGGCTAACAATGAAAGATAGACACACAGACTCAGGATAGCCAAGCATGTGATTTGTGGTAGAAAAAGAAGCAATGCCATTTTATCATTGATGAATTGATACTGAAGGGCATTCAAACACGAATGAAGAGGATCATGAGATGGACTAGTTCACACGAACAGCATTCAGCCAAGTTTCATGACTATAACTGGCCATGGATCCTCCTGGACCACTTTGAGCACCAACTCATGGTGGTTGAGTAGATGATGCATAAAGGACTTTCTAATATAGCCAGAGTTTTTGAGTTCACAAGTCAGTATCTAATTGCCCTAGACTAACAAAAGCAATGTACTGAGATACAATAAAAGGGAGATAATGCCGTGTAGTTAAAACTATTTTTTTTTCAGAGAAGTACATCATATAAAGCATTTCCAAATTTTCTTAGAAACTTTCTAAAACAATTCTTAACTATTGTTGGTTTGATGAATGCATCTTATTTTGTGTGCATGTATGTGTGTGTGTGTATATACATATTTGTATATGCACAGATGTCAGAGGTGCACATCAAGTGTCTTCCATTATCATTTTCTAGCTTACATCTTTTGAAAAGGATCCCTTCACCACACCCAGTGCTCACTGATTGACTAGAACAGATGGACAGCTAGTTCTAGAGATCTGCCTGTTCCCATCATTCCAGTACTAGGGTAACAGATGCATGGGGACACACCTGGCTTTCATGTTGATATCAAGGATCTAAACTCAGGTTATCATGCTTGTATTGCTTGTATGGCAGGTATTCCATCTTTTGAATCATCTCTATAGCCTCAGTTACATCTTATTTTAAGTAGAAAAAATGTTTAGGACATAGTCTGACTCCTTTATAACCCTGCACAATTTTTAAACCTTTGATCTCAGATTTCCAGCTCTAATAGGACTCTCCCTGTCTGTCTCTCCTATATCTCTCTGTCTCTCTCTCCTAGGAAGATTAAATAGAAGGATGTTAGTGAAAGGGGCAAGAACCTAATTCCTTAGTCAGTAGTGTGTGTATGCTAGGGGTGGAGTGTGTCTGTGGTACATACATGTGAGTGTGCAGGTATGGGTGCCCATGTGCAAACATACAGAGACCAGAAGATAACATTGTATGTCTTTCTCTATTTGTCTTAGTAGCTAGAAATAGGTTCCCTTCTCATTGAATTGGAAGCTTGTGGTTTCTGGTAGGCTGGTTAGCCAGTAAACGCTCATGACTAGTTGATCTTTGTCTCACAAACTAGAGTTATAGGCACATAAAGACCTGCCTGGCTTTTTGCACAGGTTCTGGAAACTAAAACTCGGGTCTTTGTGCTTGCATATCAGGTACTTTTACCCAATCAGCAATCTTCTTGGGTCCTCTGTAATTTAATTGTTTATAATCATATGTTTAATAAGTATGTGTGGAGTTTTAAAATGTTTTATTAACATCATACATGTACACTAAACAAGGCAACCTGAAGCATAGTTTACATTAGATGCTATATTTCATCTAAGCTATAATTGATTATATAATATATATGACTATAGGATCTTTAGGTATAACTGGGAAATAAACAATTGTTAATTAAGCTATGAAACAATACTAAATTATTACTAGATTGATAAATGAATCTAAAATTTAAAATGCTGGATGTTGAGATCTATAAATCTTAATAATGTGCAGCCCATCTGTAGTTCTTACACATTTCAACCTCAGGTGTTATTCCTTAGGTGCTGTCAGCATTGTTTTATTTAGATAGATCTTTCACTAGTCTGGAGCTCACTAAGTAAGGTATGCAGGCTGGAGACCAGTGAGCTCTAGCAATCCACCAGGGTCCCCAACACTGGGATTTTAAGCAAGCCACTAAGCAACATTTTACATGGATGCTGGGAACTAAACTCATTCTTCAGTAGCAAGCACTTTAAACTGGGCCACCTCTGTAAACTGCTAAGGCTCTCTGAGTGTCTATATACTATCCATCACTCTTTCATTAATTTACCCTGTGGCATCTCATATATGAATACAACAAATCAATGCATTCTGCTCACACTCATCTTTCTACTCTCTTATCATCTGCCCATCATCACCACCACCCTGTTCCTCCACCAAATCTCCATCCTACCTTCATGTCTTTCTGTTATATTTTGATTATTTTTTTCTCTAACCCATTGAGTATAATCAGGGCAGCTCTTGTGAGTATGTATGTGAGACTATCTACTGGATCCCCAGTGGCTATTTCACTGAAGACAATACCTTTTCCTTCCCCATCAGTCTTCAGCTGTCATGAACTATGGTCAGGGCAGACCCCCAAAGCCTTTCTGCATCTTTATG
Organism: Peromyscus melanophrys; assembly: GCA_902168415.1. Lineage (NCBI taxonomy): Eukaryota > Metazoa > Chordata > Mammalia > Rodentia > Cricetidae > Peromyscus > Peromyscus melanophrys. The sequence goes on along the minus strand of CABHPR010153611.1, from coordinate 41,083 downwards.
AGCTTAGTCTTGTGATGGCCCTCCCCTAGACAACAGCAGTTGTCATGAGTTCATGAGGTCACAGTAAGCATAATTTTAAAAACACTATGAAAAACCTTAAAAACTTCTTTATAGCTATCATGGGCAGTTTATCTGGAAAATGTTATATTTTGCTTCATATTAAATATTCAAATACCATTAAAACAGGTTACAGTATGATGTTTTATTTTTCTTTTTTAAATTAAAAAATATGTATCTATGTGTAGATGCATGTGTGTCTGTGTGAGCCTACAGAGGTCAGAAGAGAAGACCAGACCCCATGGAGCTGGGGTAACAGGCAGTTGTGTGCCTCCAATGTGGATGTGAAAACCCCAACTTGAATGTCCTCTAGTAGAACAATAAGTGATTTTTAACCAAGGAGCCATCTCTCCAAACTAAGTTACTATATAATTTGTCACTTGTTATTGGTTATATAATACTCTAAGAAGCAATATTATATAAACATCTCTACCACTATGAAATTCATTGAGAAACGAGTGAGCCTTCTAGTCTACCATTAAACGAGCTCCTTAAAAGTAAAAACCTGAGTGCTAGAGGGATGGTTCGGAAACTAAGAGTGCTTGTTACTCTTCTACAGGTCCCAAGCTCAGTTCCCCGTACCTATGTTGGATGATTTCATAACCGACCTTAGCTCTAGTTACGTAGAATCTGATGCCCTCTTCTGGCCTCCATGGGTACCATCATATGCATGGCATACAATCACACAGACGCATACATTTTAAAATAAATAAATCTAGAAGAAGGAACATTCTAGACTGCTAGTATAGAAAACTTATCACACAAAACAAAGGACTTACTCAAAATGTATCTTCAAAAGATATTTTAGACTCATTTTGTGAATGTGGAAGCACTATCATCTTAAGCGTTTTCCACTGAACACACTGGTTTAAGTTTTTTTTTTAGTTTTTTATTTGCATTGTATTTGTTTTTATTGTTTGTATCATGCACATGATGATTCATGTGCCCTCTTAGGCTTCAGATTGGCAGCAGACAATGAGTCTGGTTCACTTGTGCTGACTAAGGTAAATAGCATTTGGTGGTTAGTGGAAAGCCAGAAATGTTCTGTTACAGTTGACCCAATAATTATGGCTTTAGGATGGCTATGGGACTACTCAGAGTCGAGCACAAGTGTGACTTCGTAGCATTGAATGCAAATCTACTGCCTACCTTGCTACTGTGATCTAGTTTTCAGGGAGCAGTGACTGTGTCAGATCTATTCTGTATGGCCCTCCCATTAATGTCTGCTGTGCCAATTTTATTGTCTGAACGAAAAGATTATTCTTTTTTTTGTTTTTGTTTTTTTCGAGACAGGGTTTCTCTGTGTAGCTTTGCGCCTTTCCTGGAGCTCACTTGGTAGCCCAGGCTGGCCTCGAACTCACAGAGATCCACCTGCCTCTGCCTCCCGAGTGCTGGGATTAAAGGCGTGCGCCACCAACGCCCGGCTGATTATTCTTTTTAATACCGAGTTATTCATTTAAATATTGTTCATCCTGTGGTGAGGGACATGTGAAATTGTGGAAATGGGCAAGGTAAACTACAAGTTAAATACAACTCCAAATTAAGATTATAATTTGTAGTATACTATTTTTTGTCTAAGGAAATTATGAAAATGAGAATATATGTCCATCAAACACTTTTGTAGAATATAAAGCTGTCTATAATTTGGGTTCAAGCTTGAGTAATTCATTGATAGTGCAACACCCAAAACATCATTATGTCATTAAGCTTTCATTTATAAACACAATTATGCTATGTGCTTTAATGGTTTCAAAGAGACAAAGCCTTTCTAAGATGATCTTTTCAATATGGCACGATGCATGATATTTTTGAAACTCTTGAAAAAGAAAAAAAATGCCCAAGGGTGTGAACCAGAGTCAGTTTTCATATAGGCACACTATTTCATGACCATCAGGTGGGAACTGTGCAGGTTTAATGCTTTATAATTCCTCCAGTTGAAGCTTTAGAACTTCAAAGTGCTGTAGAACATTTCAAATTTCTCTCCTGCCCATGAGAAAACCCTTTGCATTGAAACTTGCTTTCAACTGAAATCCTACATTTGGTATTACACAACAGTGACATATCTTTATGGAGATTAAAATTACACACTAAGAATGTAAAGCTACCCAAGCAAAACCATTTCTACTATTAAAATGTCCCCACCAGATACTATGAAGAGCTATGACCTTCTCTTGTCCATAAATAATGCTTATGATAATAAATTTTAAAACCATTAATAAATTGCACATTTGCCTAAGAAATACCTGTTAGCCACCTGCAATTTACCAAGAGCATTTACTTAAGCAAAATTATGTTTCCTTTAACTTCTAAACAATAAATCTACCACTGATTGCAAAGACAGGCTATCAGTGCTGTTGTAAGTAGAATGACATGAAGATCAATATGTAATTCCTAGGAAAAGGGCACATTCTATACTTTTGATTTGAAAACGACCAGTAGTAAGTCATGAATATAAAACTTGCCTCTGTCAAAATAATTTGTTTGCTGTAAAACTAGGAGTCACCCTCGGTTATCTAACCGTTCTAGAAGCCATGCCTTAGCCCCTCTCGATTCTGTGTGAAGCTGGCCCCCTTTGGCAACTGAAAGAGCTCTTTGAACCATAGAACAGATGTAATGAAAATTGGTTCCATTAAATGCAGCTGGCAAATTACAAACTGAGAAATTAATGCACCATACCAGGACTCTAGGGGCTAAAATGAATCAAGGTGTGGTTGCCAGCTGCTCATGTTTCCTCACCGCCTCCCCCAATAAAAACATGACTGCTTATAGATTTGTTTAATCGAATGTAAATTATTAGTATAGGCAATACAAATTATTAGATCAGGGTTTGTTTAATAGAATGTAAATCACTGTGACAGACAATACAATTATGAGGATTAATCAGGGAAAACAATAATTGTATTGTGTTCACGTAACAAAATTTACAGAGAAGTGAAATTGGAGTCATGATTCTTACACACGCTTCGGTGTTCGGGAAAATGCTCACTGCTCTATGATGCACTAGTCCACGTTCCCACAGGAACAGAAGTTGATTCCATAGGATGCGGAAACAGCATGCGCCTTTGTTGATTTCAGTTCCGTTTATTCCAACTTGATGTGCTGCTGAGGGCTCTGCTAGCCAAACCTTATAAGAGTCCATTTAACATCTGTTTGGGAAGCTCTCTTCAATGAGTATGCTTGTCCTCTTGAGTCATTAGCTAAACATCACTTCGAAGAACTACACTTGCAAGCACCCCCACCACCACCATCACCACCACCACCAAAGGGTTGGGTTTGTTAGTCTTCTATTGATTTGCAAGTGTCTCTGAATAACATCCTAAAATCATTGTGCTTCAACTTTAGTTAACTACAATAGACTGGGATTTTTATTAAATATCAAACAGAAGTAATTAAATACTTGATTACTTCCAAAGGAAAAATAAGTTATTCATTTATAACATATTTTATAGTATTTAATTAAGTATAGGAGTCAGAGATTTTCAGCAAATTGGTTCAAAGGAGATTGAACTACTGGCAGTTTTATTCTTAGACACCTTAGTGAGTATGTATGAGGCTATTTTTTTGCATATACAAACTGATACATAATTATGTTAAAAGCCTTAAAATATTTTAGTGGACTTCAGTCGAAAATGGATAGGCGGAGAGGTTTGGAGGTGGTTAATAACCATTATCATTTGTTGTGTCACTAAAGTAGCTTTGGATTTTCTAGAATATAGAGAAAAAGTCTTTATGGGATCACATGGGTATAACTTTAATTGTTTTTCACTTTTCTTCACCTGAAATGGTTGGCAATGTGCACACTTCAGCTACACACACGAAGGAATCCTTTTCCTACAAGTGATACAAAGGAGAAAAATGGGGAAAATGGCAGGAGACTTAAGTGGAAGAGGGACCAGAGAGATCAAAACAGAAGGAGAGGTTTTGAAGGGGGGACAACTAATACTAAGAACGTTTGAAGTAGCCATAAGGAATCACACTATTTTTGTTTGCCTAAAATTACACACAATACATAAAAGTCTTTGTGTATACATTTACGTCTATAATTTGTCTGATAATGCTTCTCTTCAAAGCCATAGACTGCCAAACAGGCATGAGAAACCCCCTTTTGAGTTGTTAGGGGACTACAAAGTACTCCTAAAACAATACAGGATATCACTGTTGCCATTGGTTGCCTCCCAGATGTTGAGGGAAGTTCCTATTCCAGGAGATACCATGTGCCTCAGACAGAGGACTCAAAGAATCCAAGAAGGATCTGAACTGAAAGCCTCCTCCATGGGAGCTGGATTTCATAGTACTACAAGGTGCTATGCAAGCTGCCAAGGGAGAGGAACAAATAATAGTCCTAACCAGCTGTGATTCCTATGAGCTACAGCAATGACCAGCATGGCAATGGCAACATATCTCTAATGGAACAATAGTGACACTCGTACCTTGGAAATAGCTAACAGCTGTCTAATTTCCCTCAGCAAGAGGTAAATCATGCCTGGTCCTAGAAACTTAGTCAAAGACCCAGGGTTAAAGAGGTCATGAATCTTAAAGAATATAGTTTAACCACTTTACTAAAACAGTATAATTCCTTACTAGATTTGAAATACTTATCCTCATACCCACAGATATGTGTAGCTTTCACCTCTCATCAAAAAAGTGTCTCCTTGGACAACCACAACTCCTCAAAATGCAGCAGACTGCTGGTCATAGTATGTCTAACCCTAGTGGGTACAGCTACAGCACAATTCCTGGACCCAAGGCTTGGGAAACATAGAAGAAAAGGAAGCAGATAGATTTTAGGAGCTGGAGGATTGTATATCTGATGTTTGAGGTGACCCCTAAAATATCAGAAGATTTTTAACTAAGGCACCCCAAAAATATAGCCACCTAAACAAGACCTGAACAAAGGCAACACCAATCACATGCTAACATGGAAGAGGAAAGTGTCATGAGACCTCATCCTTAGAAAACAAACGACAAGTGACTAAGTAATGATGGGGGTGGAAGAATTAAGTCTTATCTAGGGATGAACCCCCTAATTGAAGGTTGTATTTATACATTCATGAACACACACACACACACACACACACACACACACACACACACACATCTATATGTACCTGTCACCTATCTATCATCTATCTATCTATCTATCTATCTATCTATCTATCTATCTATCTATCTATCTACCTACCTACCTACCTACCTACCTACCTGTATACACACATTCATACAATTAAAGTAAAGAGACCATGAATTTGCGAAGGAGTGAGGAGAGAAATAGAAAGTTTGAGGGAGGAAAGGGAAGAGGGGAAATGGTTTTATTATATTTTATATATATATAAATAATATATATATATAAAATATAAAGAATTCTTTGTCTTTACACATTCATAGTAAAATCTATTTAACAAATGTTTAAATCACAAAAATATGTGTAGTAACATGTATTAAATGAATGGGTTACAACAATAAATAATGATCTAATTCAAATAAAATGTATTTGCATTATATACACATATGTACACATATATGGGATTTTTATTGCCAAAAGTCCCTTCCCAAGTCTCTTAAACAGCTGTTGGATGTACAGTAAATGGCCACTTTCAGGTCATATACATGAAGGAATTCAATATAGCAAAATTAAAAGGCATACACATTCTAGGCATATGCAATATACTCTGTATATTCTAACATATTGCAATGTGGAGGTTAAGGTGGCCTATTTACTTTTCTGTCCAATAAAGCTCTGCTCTAATTAGAGCACTGCATCATACACAATTACATTATTTCCAGATAAAGGACTTTCGTGCAAAGTGCACAGATATTGCAATATGCAAGCTGCATGCTTTATCGCTACTATAAGCAGGCAGAGGTGATGATTCTCTGTTGTTTTATGAAAGTATTACTTCCACATACAGGGACATGCATATTAAATACATGCAATTGCCCTCACACTCATTATGCTTTCCATCACCCATTTCCCACCGTTAGAAATTTCTCCCTAGAATCAAGATGAAATTGTATTCGGTGTAAAGATAAATGATTTTCATAATTCAACAGAAGGTCAAGTCTCTAAATGAATGAAAATAATTTGATTATATATCGGTAGAGTAAGTAAAGATGTTTGCATCTAAGTGTGGTTTCTTCCTTGGAGGTACCCATTTGAGAATATTTTAAGTAGGGATTCTGATGTGTGTGGTAATTAATAGAAATAAATGAAAAAAATCTGCCTTATATCCAGACTAAATTTGCTTCAGCAGCGGCTGATGCTCAGGCTCTGAATGCCAGCCAATTAGTGGTGAAGCTTGACATGGCTGCCGCCCTAACCAGGCAAACTGTCGGACGGCTCCATTTGTGGCATCAACCAGAAAGATAAGTGTTTCCTTCATTTCACTGTTTGTATTTCACACTGAGATCAAAGCTCTGGAGGTTTCTCATGAGCTGGCTTACCTCAACACCACCATGCACACACCCCATTTTGCTGAAAACAGGAAAATACAGTTGGGTTTCCTTGGTCTACCTGATCTCACATGTACTAGTGTTATCACAGGGTACACAGTATAGAGGATTTCCTACCTTAATATATCAAACTAAGAAATGATGAAGAGGTTATGAAAAAAAAAAAAAAAAACAAGCAAAGCTCAGTACATTTCATGACGTATCTCTTCAGATCTTAAAATTTTCCTAAAATCCAGAGGAATCACTTCCTTTGGATTCTATGTAGTTCTAAATTAATCACCATGATTTATCAAATATAATCCTTTATATCATTTGGACTTTCACGTCTCAAAATCAGATAGAAAAGGCCGGTCCTATTATCTCCTCCATATAACCTAGTGTAGCTAGAGTTTTCCGGCCGGGCCCATAGTCAGGACAAATCTCTGTCACCAGCCAGTCCCATAGCTGCTCAGACCCAACCAAGTAAACACAGAGACTTATATTGTTTAAACTGTTTGGCAAATGGCTCAGGCTTCTAGCTATCTAGTGCTGTGGGATGGTCTGTATGTCAAACATGTTGCTTATTGGTCAATGAATAAAACACTGATTGGCCAATGGTCAGGCAAGAAGAAGTATAGGAGGGACAAGGAGGAGAGAATTCTGGGAAGTGGAAGGCTGAGGAGACACTGCCAGCCGCCACCATGACAAACAGCATGTGAAGATGCCGGTAAGCCACAAGCCATGTGGCAAGGTATAGATTAATAGAAATGGATTAATTTAAGATATAAGGACAGTTAGCAAGAAGCCTGCCACGGCCATACAGTTTGAAAGCAATATAAGTCTCTGTGTTTACTTGGTTGGGTCTGAGCGGCTGTGGGACTGGCGGGTGACAGAGATTTGTACTGACTGTGGGCCCAGTAGGAAAACTCTAGCTACAACCTAGTTTATTAAATTTATTTTAAACTAATGCCTGAGCATGGGAAATTGCAATGTGGGATTATCCCAGATAAAGACGATAAACCGGTTTTGTATCGTTGGACATGGGAAGAAAGGGAAATGGTGACTTACATCATTGTGTTGGACAGGAATGCGTTAATTCCACATTGCAGAAGAACGTGGATCTAAAATAATAGTCAACAGACACTAAATGCCTTCACAATGTGCCAATACCTCTATCTAATGCACAGAGCAGCCCATTTGAGAATAGTCACCCTGTGTGCAAGATGAGAGGTGAGATTCAGCCACATGGAGAAAGAAAATATGATTCAGAACACAATGAAGTTAATTGGAAATAAAATACATAACATTTATTGGACTCTAAAACAGTGAATTCCAAAATAATTAAGTTAATAAAAGAGACTCCCTCTTTCCTGAACTAAATTAAATGGCTCTGAAATTAATTTCATTGGTTTTTTAATTCACTGTTAACTTAATATAATGAGCTTTTAAAATTAACTTCCTTGTTTTTGAACCCACAGCAGCAGAAGTCCATGAGCGGACTTAAAAAAAAAAATCTAGACTTAAACTTTTCCAAATTGTAAGTAACAGCCATTTCAAATGCATATAAAGTAGATAATCTTAAAGTCCAAAATATTTTACTCAGGTATTCAGAATAAAATTTTAAAGGACTCATTTACCTGCATCTGCTATGTGGAAATGAGACATGTTTTTCTCCTCTGAGAAAGGAAAATAGATTAAATATATGGAATTTTTACTTCAAATAATTATCTGAAATAAACATAGAAAACATCACTTAGCTGGGCGGTGGTGGTGCACGCCTTTAATCCCAGCACTCGGGAGGCAGAGTCAGGAGGAACTCTGTGAGTTGGAGGTCAGCCTGGTCTACAGAGCAAGATCCAGGACAGGCACCAAAACAATATGGAGAAACCCTGTCTCGAAAAACCAACAACAAAACAAAAGGAAACATCACTTAAGTTCATCACTCTAGTAAATGATATTCAGAAGCTAGCTTCAAATATAGGTGGTGAAATAACTTAGATACTCTATTCTACAAATATTAATTCGTTTAGTTGTTTGACTTATAAAGATGCTTCTATATTTTCAACATAGTGTTTTTACAGTCTCTCACATATCATGATGTGCATATCAAAATAAAAGCAAAGGAAATTATATCTTGCTTATATTTAATTGGTGTATTTAACTAACACAGTTATGAAGAGTTATTTATCTCTCAATTAAATTTAAATATTGGGTCTCTTTGTGTTTAACTATATTAACTATTATAAAGAAATACTTCTCTTATTTGCAGTTTTCCTTTCACTTACTATTGCTTTTCATTGCTCTGGCATAGGATGTCAGCGCATCCTCATGCCTCCTGTGTTCCTCCCGTTGAGACTTCAGCATGTGCGGCCCTTCTCATCAACCATCACAACCATATCACCTTCTCACCCCAAAAGCTCGATTTCAAAGCAAAGGAAGTTTTTCCTGGACTTGCCTCCCAGCCCGTGTTAGATGACACTCTAGAACACTTGGTGACTTTGACCACTGCTGGGCTCTGGGCTTTCGTCATAGTGGAAAATGGGCATCTATTGTTCACACTTGAACTTTCACTGCCTCACCCAGTGTTTCCAATCAACACACATTCATTGTGTGATGAATCCTTAACTAATTATTTTAGTTACTTTAACAATATTGCTTGTTATTCTGTTTGGGAATCCTCTCTTTGGTTGTCTCAGGATATTTTTACTTTATTTATAATCTGTCTTATTTCTTCTGATTCCACACATTCTCTTAAAAATGGCAGGAAGAAGCTTTCTAAGAGATATGGTCTATATCCTCTCTGACTTCCAAACTTATGTGTATCCAAACATCATGCATAAGCAGCAATAATCAATAATTAACTGAATATAGATATGGTCCCAATTTTGATATTTCTTCTAGTTTTATATCAGTTACTACTCATATTATTGTTTTTCCCAGATATTTTTGCCATCTAGGTTAGCTCTTATTAAGTATTGTAAGCTCTTAATAATAATTACTGTATTAATTTTGTTTTCTAGCTATATTCTAATTATGTGCAAACAAAAACTACTTGGCAGTACCTTAAGAATATAGACCCATGATCAAGGAAACATAATTATGAAATCATAGCAGGTTAAAATAAAGATATGACCTAGTTACATTTGATACATTTAAAACAAACATATTAACAAGTTCTTAGGGTTCTTAAGGTTATAGAAAGTAAATAAATTGTCAAGTGATAACCCTACTGAGTGGTGGGTGGGGATGTAATAGTTTTTGACTCTCAGTATAGCCTACAAGGGCACTGATGATCAACACATGGTGTTATAGCAATTTTTCATTTTCCTTTGAAAATCCCATCTCTTGTCATTTCCATCTCTCGCTCTCTATGATTGGAGATGAGATATTATTTCACATTACTTTAGAAATAGGTCCTTTAATAAGAAACAGGACCTTAAATGCAGCTCACTCTAACCCATTTCTGTTTGCTACTAGGAGTTACTATTAGGGGAAAGATACGGAATGATTAGATGCTGAGGGCTCCCAGCTAAGGCTGAGAGCTCCAAGGAGGACTACATTATAAACCCTGAGGGTTGATAAAGTTGTCTGTAACATAGAGTCCTTGAGAAGCATATTCTAGATAGCCAATTGATGCTCAATTTCCCTTTTCATTGAGAAGAAGTGCTACTGCCCACATGGCAGGTACAGTGTCTCCAGGTATCATTAGTACATTGCAGGTCTGCTGTGGAATTCGTTCTGTATGCTGTGAATGTGTGTTGCTCTGATTGGTTGATAAATAAAGCTGTTTGGCCAATGGTGAGGCAGAATAAGGTTAGGCGGGACATTCCAACCAGAGAGAGAGGAAGGAGAAAGGCAGAGCTGAGGAGATGCTACTAGTTGTCCCCAGGAGAAGCAAGATGTAAAGTACCAGTAAGCCACAAGCCAGGTGGCAAAGTATAGATTTATAGAAATGGGTTAATTTAAGATATAAGAGCTAGCTAGCAAGAAGCCTGAGCCATTAGGCCATGAGAGTTTAAAAAATAATATAAGCGTCTGTGTGTTTATTTGGGTCAGAGCAGCTGTGGCCCAGGCAGGACCTGAGAAAACTCCAACTGCACAGGTGACTCTAGAAGGCAGGGTTAATGTTCAGGTAGCTTGAGTGAATGAAAAGGATGGCTCACCTCGCACTGTGTATGTCCTTCTGTGTAAACAGCAGATATGCTGAGAAGAGTGATGTAAACCACCAGAGTTTCCTGCCAAACTGCCCAGGAGGTGTCCGGCAGGATGCCAAAGGGACTTACGTTGTTGATTTTTTGTTGTTTCATTTTAATTATTGTTGTGCCATCTCTCTTCATTTTCTTTTTGTCTCCAAATAAATCTAACATAATATTTCCAGCTACATTTAAGCCCCGAACACATTAGTGTGCTCAGTTTTTCTGTGAAATGAATATAATGTATGAAAATTTCCTTACTTTGATTTTAGAATGTGATTCAGCAAGGAAGTTACAAAAAAAAAAAATACGGACATTTGGAGTACTGTTTACCTTCATTTGTTTTTCAGTTTTCCCATCAGTTTACAGTGACTCAAGTCTCATATGGGAAAATTTATCTTCATTTTATACTTTTAAAACTTCTGGCCTTACATTCTATATATCTTCTAAATCATTAAGGATTCTCTTTAACATTTAAGACAAGGCTCTGTATGCCTGACTTAAGTCTCTTTTCTTCACTCACATTGACCTTTCCTTAGAATATGTCCTAATGACCTATAGAAAAGGACATATTTTGTTTCTATGTAAATAACGAACAAAAAACATCCCCAATACAGTCCTCATATGTCTTGTAAAGCTACCTTTAGTCTGGGAAACAAATGATGTTGGAGCAGACTAGCTTAGAATTATGAGCAGCCAAATAGCTTGTGTGCGTTTCAGGAGGTTATTCAGCACATTATGCACGATGATTTTCAAAACTCAGATATCTCTCCATTAATATTACCTAAATGGTATTTGTTATAGCAAAGATTAAGGCAGAGCACAGAGATAGTTGACTCTAATAATATGCACCTGCAAGATATTAGATCAGCTAATTAATATTGCTTTCAAGGTCAGATCCATCAGTGGTCATTGGAGAGGTAATTATAAAGTCAATCTAACCTTTGTAAATTCAATATAAAGTTACAATTGGAAACATAAGACTTAGGTGTGGAGAAGGAATTTTATCTCTTGCAGTTTTTTTCCATGAGTCATTTTAAATCTTTAATGCCTTAAAAAATTAATTACATTCATTATAGTAATAGGCCCTTCATTTCATTAGTGAAAGTTTGCATTGGCCATCAACAAGGAAACAATCATTGCAGGCATAATTCAGATTTTTGTAGCCCCTAGACTCTCACAATAAGACACTGCATTTACTATGTTAAATTACCTGGTTTGGGCAAAATAAGATGTGCATATAAAGCAATAGAAAAATTTAGTGTGGGTATAATTAATTTTTGTAATTTCTTCCTTGGGGTTTTCCAAATTATTTTGACAATTTTTATATAAAGGTTGGATGCACCTTGTCACTGTACTCTGCATGCTACCAAAAGAGAAATATAAATACCAACCCAATCACAAACATTTTGATCTACAATGGTTTCCAGACTACAAGATAGGCTAAGACAATGGTGGCACAAAGCTTGCAGGAGTAACCAGCCAATATCTGATTTGGCTTAAGACCCATTGCATGAGATAGAACCTAACATTGCTTGGGTGACCAAGAACCTGAGAATAAATAGCCCAGGGAGCTACGATAAAACCAAATTATACTGTCTAAAAAAAAAAGGAAAAAAAGAGGCAATAAAATGACTCCTAATGACATTCTGCTATATTCTTAGAGCAGTGCCTTGCCCAGCAAACATCAGAGAAGCTTCCTCTAGGAGCAGATGGGAAAAAATACAAAGGCCTAAGACAGACACTACGCAGAGAATGAGAGACCTTGGAACACTCAGCCTTAAATGGAATTTCTCCATCATATCCCTTGTGTCAGAGCTCAGGGAAAACCTTCGAGGAGTAGGAGAAAAGAGTTAAGAGCCAGAAGGGATGGCAGACACCAAGAAAACAAGGCCCTCTAAACGAACATCAACAAAGTTCCGATGAACTTGCAGAGACTGAGGCAGCATGCACAGGGCCTGCATGGGTCTGCACCAGGTCCTCTGCATATATATTACGGCTTCCAGTTTAGTGTTTTGGGGATTCCTGAGTGTGCAAATGAGTGAGTTTGTCTCTGATTCTTGTGCCTTCTCTTGGGTGCTTTTCCATCTATTTTTTTTTTTTTGGTGTTATTTTATCCAATTCCAATGTGACAGTTTTTGTTTCATCTCATTATATCATATTATATTTTATTATTATCCCTTAGAAGCCTGCTTGTTTTCTAATGAGAGACAGAAATAATATGGGTCCAGATGGGAGGGTGGGGAGAGGATTTGGGAAGATTAGAGTGGAAAACAAACATAAATGAGAACCTATTATGTGAGGGAAAACATCTAATTTGCACTAAAAGAAAACAAAAAAGAAAATTAAGTCCTAAGATTTGTAATTTACCATTTAAAGAACAAATTCCTGGATTTGGTTTCTGGAAGTGACACATGTATGATAAAAGCCACAAAATTGGCACCATATGAAGATCGCACTCTACCTAAAGTTTTAATTTCACTCACTAGAATTTTTTGGTTAGTTTTAGTTTTTGCTTTTTGTTGTTGTTTTTGTTTTTGTTTTTTTCAGTAGACATTTAATGAAGAGGTTTTCTAATATAAGTAGGAAAGGGGATTTATTTTTTAAAAAAAATGTCAAAAGGCTGAATGTCCTTACATCTATTTCAAGCATTATCAACAAGATTATAATGCCCAGAGAGGACAATAATTGGTTTACAAGAGGACGTTAAAATCTCATACATTATGATGGCTTTTGTTCTAACAAATACCATATTACTTTGCAACTACAAGAAATATCAAAAAAGCCCAGGTGGCCTGAGCATATTAAATACAAGAAATGAAGATGAAGACAGAGTGGTGAGCACATAGGGTCACAAAGATGTAGACATGAATTACATGGGAGTTATAGGGAGGCTGTGAGCAGAATAGAGGAAATTTAGTGCATATATTTAATTAATGTACTATGAATAAGTCTAAAATGGTTTTCCATTATTACAGACCAAAGAGAAAAGATTGATATTAATAGATGGCCATGTTTTGAATTTCCTTCCCATAGATCTACGTTCAGTAGATGACTTACATGGGTCATTCAAGAACAATCCATTGGGTTAAGGTATAGACTTTAGGAAGTACTTACTATAGTGTGGCACTTTATTAAAATTAAATAATAGGTAATAGTGATAAAAATTTAATACCAGCAATAAGTACCTAGGAACTTAAATTTTCATTAGCTTTAATAATAATGTGTCCAAATCTACTGAGGAGAAAAGCAAGTAAAATTATGCTCTCTCAGACATGAAATGGTCTCTAATTTGAATCCAAGTACATTATCTCATGTACTGGATTGTCATTTATTATAATACCTAAAAGGAAGCTTAAGACACACACTGAAACTTATAGGGCTATATAACCTACGGTTTGCAGGCCAAGGCATCCCAGGATAGCTGTAAATGTGGACCAAAGCATTTGTAGATGACCAAGTCTGTAGTGGGTAACCATTCCAGCTTTGGTCTGGAAGTTCCAACCCTTTGAGGCTTCCGTAACTATCACGCCTACAAGGCGGGGCCAAGGGAGGGCTGAAGACCTGAGATCGGGATGCGCGGCGCTCTCTTGTTTCCTGGACCTGGACGCGAGAGGTAGACCGAGGAAAGTTCTCCAGAGAACACTGCCGGACTGCGCTGCGTCTCTTCCAGAACCCATCATCTACCTATCCCTTCATTTGTGAGTTACGCCTTTAAATAAATCTCCTTTTAACTACGTGGAGTGGCCTTAGTAATTTCGCCAATATCTGGCGCCCAACATGGCAAGTCACATTGCAATATCAAAAGGCTGGAGACTTCTCCACCTGTTGCATTCATTAACATCAACATAATAATGTCACGTGGTTTAGAAGTAATGGTCATAAAAATGTCATGTATTATAGTGGCTTTTTCTTCTATCAAAAAATACTACATAAGTAGATATATTACATATCTTTACAGTTAACATATATATATGTTATATGTTATATATATATCAAATGTATATAATGGGCTCCTTTTAAAAGTTATCATGAAAAAACTTGAGAAGTTCTGCCAAGACATGCTGAGGTTCAGTGTTTATACAGACAAGTGTTTTTCTGAAACTATATATTCAACAGTGTGTTATCATTGAATCAAACTCTAGTTGGAAAGAAAATCCTGACAGAAATGACAGGAAGTAACTTTAGCCCACTGCCACTGTCCTGCTTGTACCCAAAGGACCAAAGCTGTTTACTTGCTTAGTCTAATAGACAGAATCACTAACTATCCTCATGTGCACAAAGTGAAAGGAAAATCAGTCACTCAGAACTTTCTGGTCTTTGGGGACTGTGGGTCACGTCAAATAGTGACAACCACAGAAATTTATTATATTGGTCAGTTTGCTGTGCAGTAAGATTTTGCTAGAATTCCCCACACATTTGGAACCAAATATAGGGCTAGCAATGTCTAAAAAGGCATGAAATGCACACATAATCCTGATAGTTAACACCCAGCCGATAGCCACAGAATAAGGTAGAGAAAGGTAAAATGTCAAGCTTCTCCTTATTAGCAAATAGTAGACTTGATTTTTGAAAATATTAAATAATCTATTTAAATATTTCTCTGTTGGGATTTTTGAATTCCATCTGGGGTCATTTTATGTATCTAATGTGTAATACAGGGTTACTGATTTTGTCCCAACTAAATACTCTTTGAGTCTCTTAGTAGCTCTCCCTCTAAATTTTATCAAAGTAGAATGTTTCTTGTAGTATTCTTGTAGTATTTGACTTCCCACCACCCTTGCTGATTTTCAGCCTTACCATAGCCAAACTTAAACACCCTCTCAACCTCCTTTGAGGAGAAGTTTCAAAGCTCTGTCTTTCTGATCTGAACTCTTTCTTGAGCTTCATATGAAACGCAGGCATCCCTTTAGGTTCACAATAAAATACATGATATCCTCTTTCTTTCTTCTTCCCGTGTTCCCCATTTATGATCTCTTTACTACAGATGTACCCTTTCTATAACTTGTAGTGGACAGACTGTGATTTAGTATCATTCCATTGCTGTTTCTACTTCCTTGGAGTGAAGTATAGACTCCAAAACCACATGTACACTTCCTAATCCCGAAACCCTGAGAACATGAGTTTGTTTGGAGACAGAGTCTTTGAACACATAACTCACTTAACATTCTCAAGATGGGGTCTGTTTGAATAATTGGGCTATGTTCTAAGTTCATTGACATCTGTCTTTATGAGAGACACGAAGAAAATAAGAGCCACATGGAGAAAGCCCCCACGAGACTGAAAAAACGCCCACAGCACCTAAGAACAGAGCCAAGCAAAGATTTCTCCCTAGAGTTTGTCAGTAGAGTGTCCCCTTATGAACATTATGGTTTCGGGCTTCTGACCTCCAGAGCTGTGATGAAGTAAATGTGGTTAAGTCACCAAGTTTGAGGTACCTTGTTATGACAGACTTGGAAACCTCAAAACACTGTACTAATACTAATAGTCAATCAATATATAATGGTGGATCACAGATGTATATATGTATGTATATATGTATGTATCTCTCTCTCTCTCTCTCTCTATATATATATATATGTAGATAGATAGGTAGGTAGGTAGGTAGGTAGATAGATAGATAGATAGGTAGATAGATAGATAGATAGATAGATAGATAGATAGATAGATAGATAGACAGACAGATAGATAGCCTGGGTGAGACTGTTGTTCTCAGATGCGTTATTCTATGTAATAGCTAGCAGCATATGGGGACAGAGATAATACCCTTTAGAAAAGAAAATAATAAATTTCACATAGTTCATTAGCTAATCAAAGACTTTAATTACTTCCTGGCAAATCTAACAACACAATGAAAGTGTTTTTTTTTTTTTCCTGGTGGAATAAATGTTTGTCTCTACATTTGGACTCTTATGGAGATAAACTTAGGGGGATCTCTCAGATATTATTCTAAGTGACACTATTATAGAAATAATCCCCACATACTTAGCCTTGTTGATGGCATTCTAATCAAAATGATTAGTGGTTAAAAAATCAGCTTTGAAAGAAGTTGACCAAAATCATTCTCAGGAACAACATTTACCACGTGACCTTGAATATCTAACTAATCTAGTTGTCAGTTTACTCGCTTGTAAAAAATAATGATAATGAGAGTTAATTTCTATAATTTTTGTGCTGCACTGACTATCATGCTTGCACATAGAAAGAACTGAACCAATAGAAATAATGACTATTTGCTACTAACAACAGTGTTAATTGATAGATCTGTGTCAAGGTCTAGCAGAAAGTTTAAGGAATTGAATATAATTACAGTTCACAGAGATTACAAGAAATTTGTTTTTGCCTGAGTGTTACACCCCACAACTCTGAGCAAAGACACTAGGAGAAATGAAAAAAGCTAAAAGTGATAATCAGTTTTTATAAAATGTTTTAGATTGTATTAATGCTTTAAATTAGGTGAATCTTTAAAATCACCTCTAGGGTCTAACATTTATAGTGACTAACAATATTTCTGGCTTGTTATCTCCCATAACACTTTAGGGTTAAAACAAACCAAGGCTTGAAACTATGATTCTCTCCCTCTTTCTTCTAAAATACCTTGGAATTTTAAAATACAAGAATTTTGGAGTCATATGCAGTTCATGCAATGCCTGTCACTATTTGGTTTTCCATAGGAATTCCAATAGGCCATTCAACATGTATTCACTTTTTGAATACAAGAAGGTAAAAAAAGAGGTCATAGGCAATCTTTATATCTGTAAAAGCCTGATTATCCTCTATTAGCTGGGAACAAATTCTGTTTTAACACAGTTAAAACAAAAACAAATAAGAATGAAGTAGGGTCCCAGTCAACACTTTGGGAAACAGCTTGAAGAAAAATGAGCTGCTGGAAACATATCACTGATTGTCATCACTAAAGAAGGGTTTCCAAGCCCTTTCATTATATTTATTTCCTGAAGATGTCTGGTATAATTTTTAAATTCATAATATGTCACAAAAGTAACTTGAAATAAGTTGTGTTTTAAAAAAATCATTTATTCAATAGAGTATGTTTCAAAAACCAAAACAAACCAACAAAATAGACTTGTTGATTGTACTCACGTCTGTATGATGCAGAGCTGAAAATTTGTTATTGCGAGGCAGACAGAACCATGACCCTCCAAACTTGTGGGAATACAAGGTAGTTCTCATTCCGTGGCTGACAAAATGTGATGCTACACAGCGAGATACCAAGAGCCAGTGTTTGGGATGGGTGAGATAGCTAATGAAGGGTTATTTCACATTGATTCCTAGTTTCAGTGTCTTTGAGGACATGACCTCTGAAATAGCTAAACCTTGGAGCAGATCTGTGAATTTTTACAATAGCGTATCTTAATTTGAACACCGCTGGTTTTAATGGTGTTAAAATACAGTGCAGGACATGGGAATGTTAACTTGTGGCACCACTGTCTCCATTAAATTTGAGCTCCATCTTCACCATATGTGGAGCACTGGTAATTGAAAAAGTGTTCTTTTTCTCAGTGTTCCGGTTTATGTTTTCTATATAAGAAGAGTTGAGAGTAGTATGATCTACTAAAAATATTAAAATTAATTAGTTTGTGAAGTACTTAGAACCACATGAAGCTGTGTACGTGATGTGACATTATTTCATTTCATGGGATTGGAATATTACTATCCAGATCACTCAAATATTTAAAAAAAAAACAGAATGTAATAAATCATTGATGCAGTAACTTGTAAGTCAATATAAATTCAGGTACAGAAACAAAAAGGGCTAATTCCACGTGTAGCCGGAATGTTCTATGTAAGGATGAGACAGACAAAGTTCTGAAGAACCATGGTGATGGTTCAGCAAAGGTTTATACAATTTGAGTAAGTTGTTTTACTTGGTCCTCTCTGAAGGTATCATTAATTTTAGTTTAGAAAATGATGTCTTTGTAGCTGCCATCAATGCTTAAACTGGAATTCCTTCACCTGTTATACAACAATGACACTAATAATCATCTTAAAATATTATGAATGTGGAATTTATTTATGGGTAAAATACTATCCAGGGACCTGTCTGATCCTTAGTAAATATTCTGAAAATGTTACCCAATCTAGTCTTAGCCACTGGTCTATACATAACCATTTGTTTTCATTTTTTTGTTTTCAACAGAGGTTCGGTCTTTCTCAGTATAAGCCTGTTTTTATTTGTCACTGTAAACAGCACATTTTGAAAAGTCTGAGGACTTGTTTATATTCTCAAGGACAAGGAACATACCTTACACTCTCCAGCTCTCAGCCTACTCCCAGGTCATACACTACAGCCCAGTTTCTTAAGCAGCCTCCTATACTGCGGCATGACTCAATGGGGAAGTCACTAAGAAGTCGGAACAGCAAAGAGATTTCTGAATGTGCAGCGATCAAGACTTTACTGTAAGAGCATCTGGTGTGCCTATGGCGTATTCACCCAATGTTTCAGCATGGGACGTCACTGAAGCCTTGGTTCCGAACCTGTAACTTGTGTGCTTTGTCGTCAGTCCTGCTGCCATGCCACACTGGGGTGACATTTTATTTGTGCTGAAATGTGGTGGTATTTTACTTGTATGTTAATAAATAAAGTCTGCTTGGAGATCAGAGGAAACAGCAAGCCGTTTTAAGTAAACACAAAAGTCAGGCGGTAGTAGCACACGCCCTTAACCTGATCACTTGGCAGGCAGGGTCCCTGTGTGTTCAAGGCCACACTAGGGAACAGAGCCAAGCATGGTGACACATGCCTTTAATCCCAGTACCAACCATAGAGACATGGAGGTCTGTACAGACAGGCAGTGACAAGGAAGTGAGGTATCTGGGCTAAGAGCCAATGAAAGGTCAGAACAGCAAGGCAATAAAAGCCTGGGTACATAGGAAGTTGTGGCATTTTGGAAGCTGCAGAGCTGGTGAGGTAAGGTTGGTTGGTGGCTCTCTCTAAGGCTTTCACCCCTATATTTGGCTCCGTGGTTTTTTTTTTTTGTTGTTGTTGTTGTTTTGTTTATTTTTTTGTTTTTTTGTTTTTTCGAGACAAGGTTTCTCCGTGTAGCTTTGCGCCTTTCCTGGAACTCGCTTTGGAGACCAGGCTGGCCTCGAACTCACAGAGATCCGCCTGCCTCTGCCTCCCGAGTGCTGGGATTAAAGGCGTGCGCCACCACCGCACGGTGTCTCCGTGTTTTTTTTTATTTAATAAGACCGCTTAGAAATTTGACTACACCACGCAAAACCAAAGAATCTTTCTGGAATACCTCAGCTTAGCCAGCAGCTATTGTACATTCTAGCCACAGTGTTTTTAACAGTACTTACAAAGTTTCCTACTCTTACAGAAACAATGAATTCAGAAGGTGAAGGCATTTGATAGTTTTTAACACCATTCCTCAGCATGTAAGAATCATACCTTTTGCCATATTATCTGGTAAAATTTTTTAATTGCTATTTGAGTTGGTGAATTGAATTACATAAAATAATTAATAAATGACTTTTGGGCTGGAATTGGGCTGGAATTTCCAAAAATTTCTGAAATGGTCTTGAATGTACTTCTGCCATTTAGTACTACATATTTTAGCAAAGTTATCTTTCTCAGCATTTGTGAATAAAAAATCCCTGAGAGAATCAACTTCTAATATCAACTGCCACAACTACTTTAACTCTAGTTTAGAAATAGGAGCAAGAAGAGGAGAAGGGAAGGAGGAGGAGATGGTGGAGGAAAATAAAAAGGAAAGAAAGAAGGAGAGAGAGAGAGAGAGAGAGAGAGAGAGAGAGAGAGAGAGAGAGCGAGCAAACACACTTCTGTGGCACCTCTGTCAGCAAAATTAAGAAGCTCAAGTCCACTTAATCTACATTGGTCAACAGCTAAGTGAGATCTCTAGCAGCTCATGGTTTTCTGTCATGCCTGGTCTACCCTCGTCTGGCTTCCTTGCAGGTGTCCAAGTCTAGTGGCTTGTGGATAAGAACTGGAAAACACTTCTCAATGGGAGGCAAAAATCATAAAAATCATCCTGCTTCTTATCTCACTGGTGCTTTCTGCTCTGCATGGCTTTAAGGAAACTCAAACTATCCCATAACAAAAATGAGAGGTGGAGGTAGGGGATAGAGTAGGGATATACATGAGAATCAATATTTGTAAAGGAAACAGGGCCGTCCTCTTAGTACCCCCAAGTAATAAAATCTCCCAGTTCACCTCGAGCTCCCGGGCAAATACAGTATCACTCAAGTGTGGTTTTTATCTCTCTCTAAACTCTTTGCTTGACTTGCATATATATGAGATCAAGTTCCTCAGCATCATCTATTTTATAGGGATTTGATTTCATATCTGAGATCTAGGGAGCAGGGAAATATGAGAGGGAAGGGGAACAGGAGCCATTGTGTTTCACTGAAGAAAAAGAGAGGCTGCCATTTAGAAATGCGAAAGTGTTAAGGGGCTGGGAGTGAAAGAGTAAAGTGGACACCAATTAGGCAGAGCCTACGCTGAGTCCAATAAGACTCTATCCCTGCAGAATGAAATTCATTTATAGGCTTCCCATTCTCAGCATTCCGACATTTACAAGTAAACTATATAATAGATTACAAGTTCGCTGAATCAGAAGAATCCCAGCTTTTGGTATGATTAAGTTTTAATTGCATTTCTCCTTCGGGATCGCTAGGAGCTAATAAGCTCATGAAAATAGGTCTTTAAATAGCGGGAGCAGTAAAAAGTCTCTCTGAGCACTGTATTTTGATACGCTTGGTTGCCTAAGGCATTTCTACTGTCTATAGTCTCAAGTGTTCAGTTTTCATATCAATGAAATATCTAAATAATACTCAAAAAATCCCGAATCCTGAAGTGAGATGATATTAGACACATGGCTTCTGAGAAGCTTGGCTTTGGCTAAACTGTTTAGGATAACATGGCTGGTTTCTACATGTGACAAAAATCATCTTATTATGACTAAATGGCCCAGAAGCACAGGTTTGATTGTTTTAATAAGTATTCCAGACTTAATATCTGTGTACGTTGCTTCTTTTAATGTTGTAAAATATAAAACATACATTGTACCTAGGTCTTGGACAAACTTTTCTTTACTGGCAATGCATTAGGCAGACATATTTAGTCCATATGTGTATAATCTATAAAAGTGGCAAACTCAAGCATTTGTCAATCAGATAAGTAGATAATTAGCTAGTGTATGCTCTTTCCTGATGACAAATTCAGTCTTATGTGCATGTACATGAGGTATTTAAATAATTTGTGATATTGCTTATATTTTAAGAAATATATATATAAAAATCACTGCAAGGAAGGTTATCATTAATATGTTGGTTCCCTGAGATGTGCTGCTTCTGGGGAATATCCCAATTATTCTTTTTCGGACAGTTTGATAGAGATTGAGCTTCACAACCTCCTGGTAGCTGCTTCTGTGACAAAGGATACTGAAGCAGTTCTTCTATTAGCACACACCCACAGCAGGCTTTGTGGAAACACTCAGGGATGACCCTTTTGCCTGCAGAGAAAACTAGGTTCCTTAGCTAGGAGCATAACACCATGTCTGCTTTTAGCCTGATTTCTTTCTTCTTCCTCTTCTCCAGATGCCCTAAGATCTAAGATTACTGAGTACCATATCACAAAATTGTCTTGCTTTTTTTTTCCTTCAGGCTTTTGCATAGGTATTTGTCTGGGAAAGAAAAGGAAAACAAGTTCTGTCCAGATTTTCTTACTAACTGCGGGTGGTGTACCTTCCAGAGGCTTTACTAATAGCCTCTGTGTAGGTAAAGTTCGTCTTCTCTACTTGCATTAAAACAGGTTATCTTTTTTTGTTGTTGTTGTTTTTTCGAGACAGGGTTTCTCTGTGTAGTTTTGGTGCCTGTCCTGGATCTCGCTCTGTAGACCAGGCTGGCTTTGAACTCACAGAGATCCGCCTGCCTCTGCCTCCCGAGTGCTGGGATCAAAGGCATGCGCCACCACCGCCTGGCAGTTATCCCTGTTTTAATGACCACATCGTAATATAACATGGGTGGATAAAGCATTTGGGCATATTAAAGGGAAAGATTACAGAGACAATCATCTACTTATGGTAATTTGATTTACTGTTACTTTTCTTGAGGTTATAATATAATTACATTATTTTCTTCTTCCATTTCCTTCCTTCAAACCATTCTATATACTCCTCCTTGTTCTCCCCCTAACTACATGGTCTCTTTTTTGATTAATAATTGATACATGTATATGTATATCCATATATATTTCTAAATATAACAAGCCTAGACTCTACAATATTACTCATATGTATATGTTTTCAGGACTGACATTTTGGTACTGGGTAACTGATTGGTATGTCCTTCCCTGGAGAAGACTATTCTTACTGCTGGCAGAAATTACAGTCTCACAGTATACTCTTTGAATCCCCTGGCTCTTATGCTTTTTCTGCTCCTCTTCTGCAATGTTCCTCAAGCCTTATGTGTAGGAGTGTTTTGTAGATGTGTTCTTTGGGGCTGAGCAAGAGTGCTTTGTAGATGTATTCTCTGGGACTGGGCTCCATAACTCTGTATTTTGGTTGGGTGTGTGAGTCTGTAATGGGCTCCCTCTGTTTCAAGTAGTTTCCTTAATGAGGAAGGAGGACTACATTTATCTGTGGGCATAAGGACAGATATCTGTAGTGGAATATTTGTACACTGTGTGTAGATATGTTGCTGTGATTGGTGTAATAGAAAGCTGAATGGTCAATAGCTAGGCAGGAGACTTCCGGGCAGAAAGAGGAAGAGGAAATAATCAAGATGCAAATGAGCAGGAGGAGTCTGACACACAGAATGGGAGAGAGGTAAAATCTACATGGTAGATTGTAGTTTAATAAAAATATGGGTTAGCCGGGTGGTGACTGTGTACACCTTTAATCCCAGCATTGGGAGGCAGAGCCAGGTGGATCTCTGTGAGTTCAAGGCCAGCCTGGTCTACAGAGCAAGTTCCAGGAAAGGTTCCAAAGCTACACAGAGAAACCTGTCTTGAAAAACAACAACAAATTTTATATATTTATATATATGTGTGTGTGTGTGTATGTATCACACACACACACACATATATATGGGTTGATTTAATTTATAAGAGCTAGTGGGACAAGCCTAAGCTATAGGCTGAGTTTTCATAATTAATAATAAGTCTCCCTGTAGTTATTTTTTGAGCTGGTCACCAATGAAAAAGCTTGCTTCAGATCTACAGTGTAGTTAGTGATTACGCTTGCTTAGTAAAGTGATGTTTGTAGGTTCTCCAAGATTATACTTAAAGGTGTTCTTGTAGTGTTTTGTGTTATTGTGACTTTATTTTTGTGTGAAAGTAATATGCCTTAAGTAGAAAACATACCTAAAATTTTGCATTTTATTCTTTTTCTTACTTCACCAGATATGATGTGATACAATACTCTTTCAAGAGATAGTAGACAGTTGTTACCAGCCACAGCTCCCAGTCAGTCACAGGATTGATAAATAAAACAACTAATATACCACAGTAGACTATGTTGCTGATCTGTGAGTATGGCAGTTTTTCTGTGTTAAATACATTCACATTTTTAACTTACTATGAAGTTACCAAGATAAAATCCTCATGCAAGTTGAGGAGCATTTGTATACAAAACATCCTTTAATTCTATGCATCTGCCTTGGTATCCATTATACAGTAGCATATCAGTATTTACTAGATGAATTCAATGATAGAACTTAAAGAATTCTAGGGAGTTTGAGAAGGCTTAGAAAATATAAGTGCTAATAAAATATAGTCAACCAATATTTCCACAGGAGAGGAAGTTTAGCTTGGGGATGGCCATATTTATGGATGAAAATTAGTAGTAATGGCACTTTGATTCTTCTCACAGAAACTGGACTTGAAGTTTAGAACTCTGTCACTTCTTGCCATTATATGACAAATGTAACTTTACTTTATCTTCCTTTCATTGTGCCCTTTAACAGTTTATTGGCCTGTGGCTAAAACACAGTAGAAGAGATGCCCTCATGGTATTTTTGACCTGACATGAAGTATGTGTCAATGGAATCCTTGCTAAAAGTAGCTCTCCCAGGGCTCCCACCCAATTTTAAGGAGTCAAGAGGTCCAGATAAGCACCTCCATGCTGAGCCTTTGGAGGTTAGATCATCAATACTATGTTTCCTGCCCTAGTCATTTTTAGGTTCCAACTGTCACTTCATTGATCATATCCCTTTGGCCACAAAATCAATACCGCTGAGTGCCAAGAGAAAACATTGTTTTTAAAAATACAATACTGACTGCCTGACAACAAGTGAACAAAATATTTCAGAGCCCAGTAACCCAGAAAGGGTTCTTTGGGTTTATTTTGGTTAACATGGAAAATTTAAAGTGAAGAGATGGCTCAAGAGAGAGCTTACCTACAGTTTTACAGATTACCAACTCCTCTCTGCTTAGGGTTCTAATTTCCCACATGCTCTCTGCTTTCCCTGGTGACTATCTACGGTTTAATAACATAGGTTGCCTGGAGGGCTCTGGAAGAGAGGGGGACCATATCAACTTCAACATTCCATTGTAGGAACTGGAAAGGGGAACACTTTATTTTACGATACTGAAGACAATTTCAGGTAAAAACTAGTATTTTTGAGATGCACAACAATTCTGGAGATCACTAAAAGATTGAGTGTTTGAAGAACGTGCTAGTAAGAAACTTTCCACATTTTAAAACAAACATCATGTATACACCAGCCTACCTTATTTATTAAGTAACACAAATATTTATGATAATGTCAGTTACCTCTATTAACAACAATAACAAACAGAGACATAAAGCTTGTTGAATCACCAAGTACATTCCATTAGTTTCCTGCTTACTAATGAAAGTCCAGTTGAAAATTCTATTCCAAAGCACTGGTATTTCTAGACAGTAATAAAATTAAATGAGCTGTCAGCACTGTCTTTAAAGAAAAGGGAGACCAGCTGATTTTTGGCTTTCTAATAAGAAATTTGATTTTCTTTGAATAAAACTCAAAATTATTGCTTTGAAATTCCTTATAGACTGGTTCCCAGACAGTTAACACTGGATTGCCAAGACACATGGGAGACTGATCGTAAGAGATGTGAAAGGAGAATGATAGATTTTCATGTAAAGAATAGTGGAAATGTGTGCCCTTGGCAGTAACCCTAAAGAGAATTCATATTCCAATGTAAATGCAAAACAGTGAAGATTCATGGTATTTGTTGAGTAAACTCAGCAATTTTAACAAATCCCACCCCATAATCATAAAACCATTTGCACACCTACAAGTATGCACTAAGCACATAGACAAAGCTCAAATCTGTGATGGTCAGATTCTTGTCAAATTTCAGAGGGGAAAAAAAAGTGCACATTGGTCTTTCTTAATGAACCAGCCGAGTAAAATGTCAGCAACCTGCAATGTTAGCTACCCAGAATGCACTGCAGGTGATGCCAGTGATGCGCATCTCGGGAGGTACGTTTTCCCAGCTATGAAGAGCCAATTCAGGCCTTTTACTTTGCTCAGATCTCCTTTAGTCATAGCAGGGGGCGCCAATTGTGCCAAACGGTGCTGAATTAATTGGGGTTGTTTGGCTCAGTCTCCGGTTACTTGCCAACACACATATACTGGGAGAAAAATAAGGACAAGAATAACAGAACAATAAAATCCCATTGATATATTTGATATATTTTTATTTTATCCTATATGTCTATCCACCTCCAATTCTTCCTGGGTTTTAATCAATTGGTCACTCTGAAACTCAGAAGTTTTGAAATAGCACAGAAAAGTTCTTGTTTATTATGATTAATCATTATTCTTCTCCACTAATATCATTTTGGATATAATCTTGTTGAAATGGCTGCTTCTGCATCATTTCATTTAATAAAACATTCATTTTCTGCACAAAGAAATGAATTGTAAAATGACATTAATATTGCTATTGGGGATTCTTTAAAAAACCCATTCATATGTATTATGAAAATTAGCCAGATTTGTACATGGAACCATTCTGAACAATCTTGCTCATGAAAAAGTATAGATATTATACTTTTTGATGGATTACCTAAAAATACATTTGCTAGACTAAAAGAAACTTCATTTAGTTGGATTACTTTTGTGGCTCTAAGATCTCTCATTGGGACTCAGTGTCGTGAGCCTGTGATTTAAGCCACTTAAGAGGTCAAGACAAGGGGATCACCAGTTGAAAGCCTGCCTAGACTACTGAGCGAGTTCAAGGCCAATCCAGACAATTTATTAAGATCTCATGTCAAGCTTTTAAAAAGGTGAGAAGAGGGCTAGTGGTGTTGCTATGAAGCATCTGCTTAGCATGCACAAACTCTGTGTGTAATCTGTAGAAGCACACGTGTGTGTGCACACACCTGTACTTATACACACAGTTCAGGGATGAAGGTCCATTTTAATATAAAAGTACATATTCAGGGATTTGACAGAAGTCAGATTGTTCCTATGCAACTTGATTATAAGTTTTTGCCAACATAAAATTCTGTTTCCGGTCAATATTCTTGGTATTTCCTACCATATTTATATGACTATGTTTTGCCTTTCTGGCTGTTCTTTCAGTATGAAGAGGCTTCCTTTAAGCCTGCCTCAAGCCCATCTTTTTTTATGAGGCTTCCTGCCTATGGCCCAGACTGCCTTCCCCTCTTTCAAAGTCCCATTATGCTGAGTGAGTTAGCTGGAGCTGTGGCATCTGGCTACATCTGTGTTCTGATCATTCTTCCACATTCCATGACTGGTTCTTTTGTCTGCGCAAGCAGATGGTAAGGAATGTGAAAATACAAGCGAGGTTTTATAATTATTTTGTGTCACTTTTAGAATGCTATGAAATAAATGCTAGATGTTAGTTATGTCAAAATGAAACCGGCATACCCCAATGGAATAAGTCTTTTTTTCCATGTAATAATATTAGCTTTAAATAATATGATCTTATCAATGTGACACTGAGAGGGTTCTCACCCCAGGTTCACAAACTACAAATAATAGACTACAATTTTGTGTAGTTTTTTTTTACAATTTCTCAAAATGATAGGAAAACCATATTTTCTCATGCTAATCATTATAGAAAGCATCTTTGTTTATTAAGTACAATGAATCTAGTATAATTTTTAAACCATGAACTGCAGAATTGATTGTTTTCTGAATTGTCCCAGAAGACATGGAAAATACATGAAATGGCATATTTATCTCCCGATTTTGGTCAGGTTTTAGAAATGTAGGGACTGGATAGATGGCTAGTGGTTAAGAGCAGTGTCTGCTCTTCCTGAGGACCTAGGTTCAGTACTCAGAACCCACATTGCAGCTCACTCATTGCTATGGTTCCAGATCTCACACCCTGTTCTGGCCTCCAAGAGTACCAGGCAGGAACATGTTGCACAGATAAACATACAGGCCAAACATACATATAAAACAGTAGAATATCTTTTAGAAAATCTATTCTTACCGTCCAGTATTTTTCTTCTGTCTGAGCAAATGTGACATTAGTTTACTTTTCTAATTCTGTACTCGTTATCCATGTCTAATTTAAGGGTACTGAGTGTAGCTATGAATGGATCTTTCTATCTGTATATTATTATATCATTATAACTTGCTCGGGTTCACACATGAAATAAAGATATCTCCAAGAAAAGTAAGGTAAGACATGGGCACCTTAGCAATATGCCAATCAGAAAAATTGTACAGTTGTTTGTGGCATAATTGTTAGATCCAGAAGAGTTAAACAACAGCAAAACTCAAATACCAGAAATGTGGGTTTTTTCTAGATGTTTCTAGGAACATAGTGTAGCATATATACTGTTCTTGCAAGTTTCACATGACTGATAGAAACAAACACACTTGTATTTTGCTTTAAAACAAATCTCTCCTAAGAGAGCTACTATGGAGAAGTTTGAAAGGGCAGTGGAAGTAGATACCCATCTCAGAGCTAAACTTTTGGAGGTTAGCTCATCAATACTGTACTGATCTTACAACTTGGAAACAAAAACAGTATGTGGAGCTCATGATTTGATTGACTTACTGCTGGGGGATGTCTTTCTGTACGCTGTGAATATATGTTGTTCCCATTGGTTAATAAACAAGCTACTTTGGCAAGGCAGCTTAGGGGCAGGCAGGAAATCCAAGCAGAGATAGGGAGAGAAGAAAGAAGAGTCGGGAGAGACACCTAGTCTTGGCACAAGGAGAAGCAAGTTGCCAGCAGACTGGTAACTCCACAGTCACGTGCCAACATATAGATTAACAGAAATGGGTCAATTTAAGATGAAACAGCTAGTTAGCAAGAAGCCTGAGATATAGGCCATACGGTTTATAATTAATATTAAGTCTCAGAATAATTATTTTATAAGCGGCTGCAGGAATGAGGATGGAGAGATTCGTCTGGACCATGGGGCCAAGGGGGACCAGAGAAACTTTTGTCTACATGTTACATGTTTGTAAATTTTAGTTGCTAGATTTAAATCCAAATTTCAATTTTTAAAACAGAAATGATGATGAACCCATTGAAATCTATGTGGCTTAAATTAATAACAAAGTTAAATAAAAAAATGAAAAACTTATTTGAGGTGAAGGATGCATTTTACTGTGGACATGATGTTCTCATCCTATAAATGTTGGCACTAAAGCCACAAAGGTTATAGGACTGTCCCTTGTCCATTTTTAATAATAAAGAAGCAGATATTGCTAAGTATGTCATATTGAAAGACACAAAGACACAGAAGAAGGGAGAAATGAGTGTTATTAGATCATTTTTTCCTGTTCATAGGCCTCCATGTGACAAAGAGCAGCATTAGAAATTCTGGCTGAGTGATGCATTCATCAGCTTTGTGTATAATTTTGAGTTTTCCCTGGAGACAGGGCCATGAATTGGAGCCCAAGCTGGCCTCAAACTCGTGATCCTCCTGCGTGAGCTTCTCAAGTACTTGGTGTACACACCAGCTCATATAATTGTATATTTATGCAATGGTGATATATATTTAATCCTGCTGGGATCTATTTGCAAAAACAGAGTTATGTTAATCAGTGTAAATTTATTTGCAAAATTACTAAAAAACAAAAATCTAAAACAATTTCATGTCTAGAATTATTCAGAAGTGCTGTTTGTTTGTAAATTGCAGCATTTCAGAATCTTGATACCACTGGAAAAAAAGGCCAAAATATTATATAAACAAGTAGAAGAAGACACATATGTGTTAAGAAATAAATACAAGTATATCATATGTGTCATATGTGATATGTAAGGAATAGCTCTTAAATTTGCTAAAATATTCACAATTATATTCTCTTTTAATAGCATTAGGATGATGTAGAATTTTTCACTTTACTATATGTGATTTCAGAATCATTTACAGTTATTATTAGAATTGATTTTAAACTCTGAATTTGACACAAATACCAGTAATCTTCGACTGTCTTGTCAAGGAAGATGATGTGATATATGCATTTTGAGTTTTATCTGACTCATGGTTTTCTTGGTGCTTTTCTTCCCTACTTGTAAAGAGTAGTTAAAGGTAAAGTGATGATCAAAACCTAAATGCTGAAAACAAGAATCATATAACATAGATAATGAAAAAAAAAATCTTCCGAAGCTGTGGTTACCTCAACAAGATCTGCACAAGATCAAGCCAGTAAAAATTACAGAATGGATGGAAGAGGCCTCCCCAAGGCCACACCCCTAGTGGAGGAGCTATTGGCAGTTGATGGCTTATAAGTAAGGGAGAATCATTTTCATTGTGGGTATGGCCACGGGTAGGTTGCTCATGTCCCTGTGGATGGCCCCACACTCATGTTCATATGAATAACACTGACTTTGTAGCTTATATATGGAAGACAAAATAATGTGAAATAGGGAGATGGATGTGTTGGGGGCCCCAGCAGAGATGGGGGGGGCATTGTTGATATGATCAGGATACACGGTATACAATATAACATTTCTGAGAATAAATAAAAATATTTTTAAAGTTGCTAAATAGATTTAAATGAAACATAATAAAAGACTACTCATGGGGAAACACCCTCATCTCAATCCTTCATTTTTTTTCCTTAAAAAAACAAAAAAATCAGAAATTGTCAAGACATCCTTCCATAACTTCAGGGCTCATCTTGGTATTGTCTGTATTTATGCTGTTTTGTTTTGTTTGAAGCTTCTTCTCCTTCTCCTTATCTAGTCTCCCTTTTCCCTTCTCTCTCTCCCTCCTCCCTTCTCCCCCTCCTTCTTTCTTCCTCTTCCTCTTTCTTCTTTCTTCTTCTTCTTATTCCTTTGAGATTTTCATACAACCTGTCTTGGTCATATTCACCCCCTCCCCAAACTCTTCCTCAATTCACACCCCCTTCCCCACCCACCCAGCTTTGTGTCATTTTGTTTTAATCCTTCCATTTCAGTTTGTACTTCCCAGGTATTTCTGGATAATGGCTTTCCGCTGAGGAATGGTCCACTTGCCAGGAACTATACTCTTTGAGAAAACTGTCTTTTTTTTTTTTTTCTCCAGCATATCTGCTAGCTGGATTGAAGGTATAAACCATGATCACTGACTCTTCTAAACTCTAGGACACTAAAGTTGGCACTTAAAGTTCACGCATTACATCTTGGAACTATTCAAAAAGCAAGTTTGGAATAACTCAACAAACATTGACCTTTCTAGCAAATGAATTGGTATTGGGGATGAGAGATCTTCCCCTGGTGTGAAGCGTTACATATTCTCCTTTAAAGACCCTTTACTTAGATAGGATTACTTTGTGATTAATGTACTTTAGACTGATGTGTGTGTGATGTCTATTCTTCATGTGACCTTCTAAACTAGTAAACAAGTTTGATTCCTAACAAGTCACCTGCATATATGAGAAATTTGGGATAGCATATTTTTACTTTGTTGAATGTGAACCTAAACTTTTACTTCTATAAGTACATCTGTTCTAGAACCTTCCTTGTGATGACTTCCTCTGAAAGAGCTGATGAGGTGTTGAAATTCACGTGCATCTGAAACAGGAGAAGTACAGGGAGCGCAAGCTGAAATCAAAGACTTGAACATGTTTTAGATTTAAAGCAGAATGCATAAATCAACTCATAATGTCTGGCATTTGTTTTACAATTTCGTATTTTAAAAATATTTCTTATGGGAGCAAAATAAGAAAAATAAATATGTGCACAAACTCATTCTATAGATTACTACATTTCACTTGCATTCCAATAATTATGTTCCTCTCTCTAATATCTGTTATATGTATGAACATTATTTATATTAAGCCATGCCATTGTAATATTAACGAAAGCATTTGAGACAGATAAGGTATACAGAAAATTTCAATAATATCATAAGGGGCTATCTCCAATTCATTGTAATTGTGCTATGTGAATTGTGTCTGCAGCTGTCTATATAAACTAATGTTTGGGGCATAATGAATACTAATGCTTTCTGGAGGTAATTGCTCTATTATATTCTGAGTTCAGTAGTTAGGTTTATTAATATTATGTGGTACAGTGTTTTTGGTAAGGCAATCAGGTTTTCTTTAAAGTGAGCTCCTTCAGATTACAGTGTTTATTGACTATCTGAATTGTAATTATAAAAATATCATTGAATTTTCAGGTTCCTGTGGTTAAAATATTCACTTACTGCAGGGGCGAGCTTCTACTACCAAAAAGCTTAGCGCTAGTGACCCTCATTTAGCAAAGTTGGATTTAGAGAATGTGCATTCTCCCCCGCAGCTTCTGCAATTATCAAGGCAAAACATTCTATTAGGTTCCTTAATCAATGTTTGTTTTCTACTTCCAGAAGCAGCCGCTCAACATAGCATATTTAGCACCTGTAAGACTAATTTTAGGCTGCATTTGACTCTTACGATTCGGAAGCATTTTTATGGTAAGGACAATATGAATTCTCTGGCTCTCCCTGGGTGTACTTGACCCCAAGAGCTTAGCTCAGAGAGCTGTGGAAAGGAGAGAGAGAGAGATGAAGCTACTTAAAAAATATCTCAGTGCCCCTCCTGTCGATGCTGTGCTGATCCCTGCACTGCAGGGATTGGTTGAGTAGGTGGAAAGCCTTGAGGCTCTTGGACCTGACTCTAGCGCTGTCACTCCCATCTTTTTCTCTCCGCGTTTTGTATCTTTCTTTGAACTTTTACAGTCATGAGAATTGCGATTAATGATGGTGAAAAAAAAATAGCAATTCCAAGTCAAGCCTCAGTGGTTTCAAATCCATTAATTTAGTTGTAAAATTTTTCAACCAGTTTCAAATCACTGACTCAATTAAAGTTAAATGGTTATTCTTTTTGGTTGTTGTTTTGTTTCTTGATTTTCTTTCTTGGCTGTGGGTTGATTCACTGGATTAAATTTCTCTGTGTTAATAAGAAAGTCTAATCATTGGTTCTCCCTTTTCACACTTGACAAAAGAGGTGATGGAAGACAGTTGGGTAATGTAAGTTAATTCTATAAAGTAAATGTTCAGGGGTGGAGAGATAAGTGTATTAACAATGCCTGTGGGTTTCCAGCATCCAGATGATGGTTCACAATGATCAGTAATTCCAGTTCCAGAGGATCTGATGCCCTCTTCTGACCTCCATGGTCACCAGGTACACACATGGTGCACACACACATACATACAGACAAAACTCTCACACATAACATAAAGAGAATAAATGTCCAAAAGGAGAATAGAAACACTATGTAACTTATTAAAGAGGTCATTGTGCAGATTTGTAAACTGCCCAAGGCTTAGCTGAGTCTTTACTTTGAGGAAAACCAAGAGGAAACTAAAATCACTTCAACTATTTCAGAAGATCCCTGAACCATGATCCTTTTACTACATTCTGGAACTTCCTTATTATTGTGTTTGTTTGTTTGTTTGTTTATTTATTTGTTTATTTATTTATTTATTTATTCATTCATTCATTCATTCATTCATTTGTGTGTGTGAAGTGTATGTGTGCATGTGGGTGTATATTCCAAAATGTGTATGTATATGTGTGCGTGCATGTGTGTGTGTGTGTGTGTGTGTGTGTGTGTGTGTGTGTG
>CABHPR010153610.1:24108-61704 GCA_902168415.1 Peromyscus melanophrys | reverse complement strand
ACCATGTGCATACCTGATGCCCTAGAATGTCAGAAGAGGATTTGGATCCCCTAGGACTGGAGTTTCTGACAGTTTTGAGGTTCCATGTGTGTGCTGGGAATTGAACCTGGGTCTTCTGCAAGAGCAGCAAATGCTCTTAACCACCAATCCAACCCTCCAACCCAACTTTTAAAGTTTTAACTGATATGTTAAAGAGTTAATGTAATTTTTAGACACATGTATTATGTTTTTAAGTCAAGTCAAATATATGTTTCCTCAACCATTCATCCTTTCTATATATGGACAATTTCCAGCATCTTCTAACCTTTTGAGATGTCTAGTTCATTACTGTCACCCTTCTGGGTGACAGGAGTGAGAAGGAAGGAAGGTCTCACAGTAACTTAGTAGCCCTTTGTTAAATTCCTCACCTCTCCCTGCTTCCCCACCCCTAGCCTTGTAAGCACCACTTCTCTTTCAAGTCCTCTGAGATAACTCTTTCAGATGACACCTATGAGTGGAATCTGTATTATCAGTCTTGTCATGCCTGGTTCATTTCATATAATGTTTCATGTCTGCTGTGATGGAAGGACTCCATTCTTTCTGTGACCGAACTGCATTCACCTGTCACAGAATAGATTGTTTACGTTTCTTGACTACTGTGAAGAGTGCTGCCATGAACACGGTGTTCATGGCACACTGACTTCATTACCTGTGGATATACAACTAGCAGAGCTTTGCTGGATTATAAGGTACCTTTACCTGCTGACTTGCCAGCCACCAATTTTAGTTTCTGAGGAACCCTATATTTTTTAACATGTAGGGGGCCTTGAGTTTGATTCCTAAAACTGCTAATATCTACTATCTAAGTGTTTTTGAGCCCTAACTGAAACAAGTTCAACTTAAATTATTTGGAGACTATGCTTGACACCAATGCTATACTTTAAAGATCTTTTAAAAGTTCTAATGCTAAAAAGAGAATTGTCTTTTCATATGATGATCTTTCACAGTATTCTGATCACTAAAACATCTAGCCACTTACTTGCAAGATGGGAACAATTGTAGTTGCTGCCTGAAGAGGTTTTTCTGGGTATTTCAGTGTGTCTGATATACAGAACTCAGCAATAGTAAGTTCTTATTGTTGTCTTTTGTATCACTTTAAAGATAAAATCTGCTCATTTAATTAAATATGTACACCCTTAACCACATGCCCTTCATTTACTAAATCATGTCTTATTGAAGTTAATGTATTTGCAAATCATTGATTTTTTTCACTTCAATTAGCTAACAATTGATTTTAAGATAACAAAGTTGAAGTTTTATTTATTTATGTATTTATGAATCTATTAATTAATTAATTAATTAATGTATTTATTTATTTATTAAGTTAGAAAACAATGTACTAAGACCTTCAGGACTGTATCCTATGCTAGCGTCCTGTGGGTGGGTCAGGAACTCCAGGGGTTTTTCAGGCTGTTTTTGTTGTGTGTATTAAACACATGCATTTGGCACAAATGGCATGAATCAGTGAGCCTTGCCACAAGGATCCAGAGGTGATTGGTCAATTGCTACCTCCAGCTCCGTGAACCACTCCTCCACTATGCTCCAGGTGGGCTCAACTGGCATAGCCAAGGATGCTTCCCCCTGGGATATGGCCTGTTTTTACAAGACTGTTCTACATCAACTAGAATGGCATGCGATCACAAGGCTACCAGATCAGGCCTTTCAGGTGAACTACAGCTGTTCATTTGTCTATTTTCATTGTGTGCTGTGGAAATGTTTTTAATACAGCTTATTGAAATATAATCTCTTGCTACCTGGGGGGCCTGTCCCCAGCAGTGCAGGGCTCAAAGGAAATCCACAGAGTCGGCACGTACTAGACTTTTCTATCTGAGGGGGTCAGGGAAAAAGACACTCACTCTCTCTAGATGGTTTCCTTCTTCATTCTTCTGTGTTCTTCTGTAGTCTTTCTGCTGTATACTTTTTTTTCTACTGCTTATATACCCCAACAAAGCTTTTCAGGCAATATAAGAATTATAATGTGTGTACCTCCCATGGAAAGCCTTGCCTTCTTGTAGGGGGGAAGTGGAGGGTAGGTTGGGATGGGGAGGTTGGGGGGGTAGGAGGAGGGAAGAGGAGGGTCTCTGGTGTGTAAAATGAATGAAAAATTTTTTCTTAATTAAAAAACTATTAAAAAAAGAATTACAATGTGATTACATTCTGTTTTTCAAGGGAATGATTACAACAAATACAAAACAAACTGTTAAAAAAAAAGCATGCTTTCCATATCCCTTACATGATTAAACATTTTATGTATTACAGGTGAAAAACAAACTATCCCAAGAACCCACATACATTCATACCCAAGCATCTTGTTATAGATTAACTGTGTGGGCAAGAAAGATATTCTTCTCAGTCAGGTCTTTTGCTGGCAGGCTGCATTTTGCATCTACAAAGAAAGAACCAATTACTTTATTACTTATCTTGAAAGGTAATCTTATAAGGAATCTTAAAGGAGTCACAAACCTAAGCTTTTATATGAAAAGGAACCAGTCAGCTCTACTTTAAATCTTTAGAGTATGTACCCACTCATCAATAGATTTTATATCAGGAGATTGAAGGCAAAAATGGGAACAAGGAATTAATCAGCACCTTTGGTCATCAACCAACCCTAGCAAGAAAGGTGTGTCAGCTAATGATAATTGGGCTGCTTTGTTCTTGTTCCCTGACCTTAAGAATTTCCTCATTCAACTATGTGCCTTTCTGAAACTTTGGATAGTCTTCTTGGGTTTTTCACCTCAAAGCTATTTAACAAAAACATCTTAGTCTAACTTTAAGTTATTGTCAAAGCTTTGTTTCAGCTCTGATGCACTCCAAAACCTGTGAACACATCTCTCAAAATTAAGGTTAAAAGAATTAAGATATCTGGGCTAGTGGAACTCAATTGTTTTTCTTAATCATTAACCTAAGCCACAGTCTATATGACTCCTCAGTAGAAACTCATGTGTTCTAGCTGTGTGACTTTTCCTCCCTATATATATTTTTATTCATCAAAACTTTGTATAAACTGATATTATTATTATCAATCAGACAGTACAGGTTAGGAAGGAACCATCTTCCTAATAATCCACAGGTAAAAAATGCCCAGTAGAACACTCCATTACAGGCAGTGGGAATCTCATCATTCACACCATGCCAGATACCAGAGAAAGATGGCAGCAGCAAACATGTGAAGGCACGGTAGAAGCAAAAGACATTTTGGGATCTGTGGTCTCAGTGCCTTCCCTATCTGAGATTCACCCATCAGGGAGTTTCCTCCTGTGCGCTGACACCTTGAACTTCAAGCTCCTCTGACAAGGCCACCAGCAATAATTTATATACTTTACAGTTCACCCACTTTAAATGCATAATTTTTGTTTTTCAGTAAATTTGTAGACTGTAAAGCATGACCACTTGTGTTTGTACCCTCAGTTAAAAAAAAATCATGTGCAATCAGTCTGGATTCCTTTCCTGCCCACACCCTTCTGGCACAAAGCAACCACTAATGCACTATCTCCCAAGTTTTGTGGCAAATGTGTTATTTTTAACTTGTGGTAGGACACCCCTGACCAACAGCAGCTTAGCTGTTGGATATGTTCACCTCTGGGAACCCCAACTCTTTCCATCTCCCATGCATATTCTTCACCTTTCATTCTGTTCCCTCCTCCTCTCCACCAGCCCTGTCGTGGCTTTGTTCTCGGTGTTCCTGCCACACTGGGGATGCCCATTTTCTCTTCTGCACTCTGGTCTGTTTTCTCAACATCCATTGCAACTTCAAGTCATCTCTACTTTAACAGCTGTTGGGTCGCACAAATCAAGAACCCCAAAACCTATGTAGTTCAAGGAGGAGGAGTGTGGGGAGGCCTAGGGAACCTGACCATGGGCATTGAGCGAACTGTCACCTGCTGAGCCTGCTGAACCTGCCGGGCCTATCTCATCTGCTTTTTGTGGTCCTTCTTCTCCCTCACTCTCTCTTTCATTTCTACCCCCATCCATAGCACACCTCTTTTCAGGTTTCCTTCCCCTAGTCTATCAGCAGTGGTTCCCAGTACAGCCTGTAAGACATTCAAATCTCAGAATCTCAAGGACAGGCTCAAAATACAGAAAACAGATCGGGGCAAATTTGGCTCTGGATCTGTGAATTCTAATAGACAGAGCTGGAGTGGTCTGGGTACTCCCTACACTTGCAGAGGCTGCCTCTCCCAATGGTGATTTTCTGGTTGGAGCAGCCTTTAGCTTCCATCCCAAAGGGTGACAAGATCACCCTAGGTTGTCCTGAGGTGAGGGCTTGACTCACATTCCCTTGATGTCTTTTTGGCCTTACAGAGTTACAGGACTTTTCCAGCTACTGAGAAGTAAAGTTTTTCTCCTCTTCACCCTCCTGCCTCAGGAGCCTCGGAGCACTGAACCCCAGAATTCTTAGCACTGCATCTTTTATGTTGCTCTACTATTGGGCAGTGGGGTTCTTAGACTCTTCTTTCTCTCCCTCCTTTTCTCACAGGTACAGAAAGTTTCCATTCTCCTGGAAACTGCAGAGGGAAGAGCATAATGCTCTCTCTCCTTAGGCATCCCACTGACCACATTTCTTCTTCCCTCCTTGCCCTTGTTAACGGCCATCTCCCTTCCCTCAACCCTCTCCTGGGTTCCATATGGCATCCTAGAGGTTTTCAGTGGCCTAGTTTCTCCCTCCTGGGCTCTCCCTAAGGGAAAGCTTCAGGTCTGTTGTGCAACATAAAAGCCAAAAATTGCCTCAAAGTGTCTTCATTTTCTTTTGATTTCTGTATTTTGAAATTTTGATGTTTTAATGTTCATTTCTAAGGCACATCCTTCTCACTCCAAGACTGAATTATTGCAGTAAACTGATGGTATTTTCCTAAACTCTATCTTCTGTCATCACTGATGTATCTCAGCAGTTTATTACTCATTTTGCATCTCTTCTGCTCAATTTTCTTCAATAGGGGTTGTACATCAAATACCGAGGGGCAGGTAATAAAAATAAAAATGGTTTTTGCATGTTCATAAATTAGCAAAATTCTTTAAGTATATAAATAATGTTTTCTACTTCCCCAGAAAGCTAGGGACTTCTTGGTCTACAATTCATCTTCCTAATTTTATAGTGTTCACAAGAAAATTTCACTTCCATTTTAACATTACTGACAAAGAGAAAACCAACCATATGTGTTCTCCCAGAGATAATAGCAACCAAGGAGAGCACAATGAAAGAGAGCTGACTGCAGCCCTTTAGCCCCATTCTTCCAACACTTTTTCCATTTAGGCACACTGCTGTCGCTCTTGATTCCTTCATGGAACGAGTCCTCTCATGCCTTTGTCCATCCTTGCTCATCTTAGAGGCTAACTCCCTCGTGTTTTGTGCCACCATTTATTCCTTTCCCTTCTCTCCTGCATGCTGAGCCAACATTATGTTTTACCCATGCAGCCAAGCATACTGTTGAGTGTTGAGCTTGAACACTCTTTGTCTGAACAAACTATACTTAACATAGGTATATTTAATATCACAGATAAATACACCTACCAGTCAAATTAAAGATGAAGGAATTTAATTGCCTGAACGTAACTGTTTGCTTTCATGCTTTAGGTCCATTTAGTAGCACTCTTCCTCCCAGCAATATTTTTTACCATTTGGGGCATTGTAGAGAGGGTTGGTTTGCCTAAATGATTTAAATGAACCAAACAATAGTGTCTACAGTACATCAAAACAATTGAAACATTTTAGCAAGTATTTAGCAAGTAGTTATGGTACATATATAATTTAACTCAAGATGTTTTGTTTGCTACTTGAAAACCCAAAAGAGATTTAAATAGTATGGATTTTTAAAAATTAACTTCCTTATTTATATGTATGGTCATAAAAGTACCTTTTTCATATGAAGTTCTCATAGCTGCCTCTTTCTCTGGTATGATTATTGTGTGCAGGAAATGCAGAAAGAATGCATATTGTTAGCCAGTTCACTACAGAGTCTCATGAAGAAGTTTCAGTAATTTCATTATTGGAAACAGATGAATCTGTAGAGCCAAGACTTTTTGGAAAGAATGCTTTTGACTCATGTCAACATTATCTTTGATGATTTAACTCATTACCTGACATGCCAAGCAAAGCTGCTGCTTTGGAAATGTGAACTATGAAATGACATTAACTTGAGCTGCCAGTGTACATGAATGTGGTGTAAAATCACAGTGCTTCTATGAGACTTTTATGCTTTGTTGGTGACTTCACTAGGGGTATTCAAAGAGGTCCTGGTGCAGCATTCCTTACCCACTCTAGAGAAAGGTAAGTGTTTACAGGACCCCTGTTAACCAGCAGCCATTAGCTTAAGCAGAGAATACCAGAAGAGCCAATTCAAATGAAAGAGACTGTGTGGTAATAGTATGTAATAACTGCAACAATGCTCAAACAAGCTTCCAGTTTGACAGTCTCATTCAATTGTGAAATTCCTCATTTGCAAGAATTGAACTTTCTATTGTAAAAGTTTGTGATGATGGATCTGTGCTGTTCGACCTATTTATTTTCACCATTGACATATGGCAAATGCAACAGCTGTGCAGAACTTTTTAAAAAATTAACTTTAATGTGAAAAGCCACATGCTGTGGCCACTGTACTGAACAGCACAGTGCTGGAAAGGAGACTTCATCTGTGTCTTTAGAGGGGACTCAGAATACCTTTTGCTCTTCTGTTTGAATCAAAGACCAACAGTCTTCAAAGTCTCTATTTACTTCTCCATTTCAAGGTGAAGAGTCCCTAGGAAGAAATAGGGCATCGGAGCTCTGAATATGAGGCAGAGCTACTGTGAAGCAAGGGAGAGGGCAGTATGTCCTCTGTCCACTGTCACTGCCCACTCATGGCTTCTGCTCTGCCAGAGCTTGTATTCGGGACAGATGTGATTTAGAGAGAATGCACATAATATCCAACTCAAGAAAATGCTGTTTTTAAAAATAACTTAGGCATTTTATTAAGTCACAACAACACATTTCATAGATCACAACATTAAACAGTCTTGCTCATCATTACAGAGATACTGAGTCTCTAAATCCATGTGTGTTTGCATCTCTGTAGTAGTAAGATTCAGGCATACAAGAAAACCAAGGTTCATTAAGCTCTCCTCTAATTCTAAACAAAACTGGTTGAAGGATCATTTGGGGGAAAATTGCTATTCATGAAATAACAAAATAAAGTAAACAATCAAATGGTATAATAAATAAGCTTCAGTAAGGTTTGGAGAAAGACCTGGAGTCAGTGACTAGTTACTTCACTTCAAGAATGAGTTAGAGGGTGCAGGAGCCACTGAAGAAAGGGCAGTTTCTCCTATGCTAATGACCCATAGCTAATAACCTCTTCCAATAATCACCATTTTCTGATGAGGAGCATCCTATCCTATTTTGTGCTGAATACCGTGATTCAGATTTTAATTTACACGACCTTCAGATTCTCCAAACTCTTCAACAAACCAAGTAATTCTTCATGGACTGGAGAGAATCTGTGGCTCTCTATGCTTCACAGAGTGAGAGCCCTGCCATGCGGGAGGGGGAGGGGCTCTCAGCAACTTCCCAGTTCCCATTGGTTAGAATGTGGGTTCCAATAGGACACACTGAGGTCTAGATTTGCAGAGAATATCTGTGAACAAAAAATAGGAGATAGCAAGCAGATAAGTTATCATAAAATAAGTAAAAAGCAAAATACTAACACTATGGCCCAGAAAAATTGTGTCCATAAAGAAAAACACAACCTCAACAATGACATAAGCCAATATAATCAAGGCCACTACAAGTGTAAGACAAGATAGTTACACTGTGAGAAGTTGTAGGTTTCCCAATTCAGGAGGACAGTGCTCAGTATTTGAGTAGAAAGGGACAAGAGCTCGACCTTCTCTCCATTTCTCATTTCCTCACCTGTCACAGAGGGCTGGGTTTCATTGGCAGCTCATGGCCTTATGCTACATGTTAACGTATGGTAGCAAATGCTCAGATAGTTCCATAAATCCTACATCTCTCATACTTACTTACTTTTATTCATTCATTCACTCATTCATTCATTCATGTTTGAGACAAGATTTCACTTTGTAGTACAGAATGGATTTGAAGCAGTGATAGACATAGACAGGTTGGCTATGAACTCTGTCTTACAGGTGTTAGGATTACACATATGTGCTACTGTGCCTAGTTTTGATATGTAGATTGTCAGGGAAAACACTGCCACACAGGCAGATAGTGTCTATTCTTAATAATCAACTCAGGTTAGGTTGACTAGAAGTTGATGAGTCTCTGTCCTCTATGGAAAAGGTATCATGCCCACAAGTGTGCCTTTCTCTTGCAAATCATCAGGTCAAATCTAGACACAAAGCATAAAATATTTTAAAATTCCAGCCTCTTGTGTATTCTCTATCAAAAACCATTAAATTCTATTCAATTAAATTATCTGCAAGATTATAATTTATCATTTATCTCTGAAATTAAGTTCATTTTCTCTTATTTCCCTTCAAAATTATTGTTCACACCCAAACTCATGAAGTGGTCTTTGATCTTCCGTAGGGGCTAAAGCTGTGTATCCACATCTCAAAGTTTATGTTAGTTTTATTTTCCAGAGCTTGACTGTCCACTTTCTTGGCTCTTCCATGTAAAAATTATCTAACATGGAATGGGTTTCCCATTAATATTTTGCCTTTTGACTCTTAACCCATATGTCCTTGAGAATAAGGGTAGTAAGCTCACAGACCTCTTTGTGAGCTTGGGTG
The DNA here is from genome assembly GCA_902168415.1 of Peromyscus melanophrys. Classification (NCBI taxonomy): domain Eukaryota; kingdom Metazoa; phylum Chordata; class Mammalia; order Rodentia; family Cricetidae; genus Peromyscus; species Peromyscus melanophrys. Next base: position 52,941 of record CABHPR010153610.1, on the reverse strand, counting down.
TGGCCACTAATTATGAAGGAAAATAAGAGAAAATAAATTTATTTCAGATATAAATTACAAATTATAATTATGCAGATAAATTAATTGAATAGAATTTAATGCTTTTTGTTAGACAGTATATGAGAGGCCAGAATTTAAAATTTGAAACATCTTAACAGGGTATGGATACAAATTAGCCAAATCCACATGACTCAATTAGGACACTCAAGAATTACTCCTCTGGAAATACACTATCCTTTTTTGTTTTCATTCCTCATTTATTAACCTCTAAAGTCAATCCTATTTAATATTTTTCTGAGAAATAGGTTCATTATGATTGTATTTTGATAACAGGCAGGACAGCTTTGGGGAAGAGTCTAGACCATCCAATGTCTGTGATGAGTTTGTACTGTACTTGACTTGCCCAGGTATCTGATTGCCCACTGAGTCTCCTTAGTACCTCTGTCACTTCCCTCTGCCAACTTGTCCTTTTTTGCCCTATGACTTTTTTTTTTCAGCTGCTAGTGGGAGACAAAAATATGGTATTGTCAGGAAGAGCTGCCAGGAAGAGCTGCCTCAGGTAAAGAAAGAAACTTCTGAGAGCCAAAGGTGGATGCAGGAGCAGAGAGGTAGTCTGTGTGAAAGGCTTAGCACACAAATGAGAGAGAAAAAGAAATGGAAGAAAAGGAATAGGTACATGGGGAGTGACTTGAGAAGAAGTTTAAATTTATATATTACATAATGCTCATCAGGGTAGCACAGCAATGCAAGTCTCATTTTTGATAGCTGATAGACTGGTGGATTTTAAAATGGTCTTCAACTTGGAAGAGCATTTCAGAAGGTGCCACAAGCTCTGCTCTTTAGAGTATTTATAGCTAGGCTGAATGCACAGGCATGGGCAGTAAGTAAGACCTTAGCTCCTGTGTTGGAGTCAGTTCTTTGTTGCCTAATGTAGCAGAAAATGCCCCAGAAGATCTAACATATGAACACATTTCTTTTTTTCATTGGTTGGTCTTTGTTAATTTGCAATAATATTTATTAAGAATAATCTATATACAATAAGTGTGCAAATAAGTAGAACATATTCATAACCCCATTTTCTTCCTTCTGTTTCCTGGTTCATTCTCCTTCCCCTGGTAACCACCAGTCTATGCCTATACACAATCACTTGAATTTTCAAATACTTATTGGAAACAGAGCTATTTGGCATATATTACTTTCGTTTATCTTTGTTTATTCCAAATGTGGTGCTGGTGATTGAAACCCAGGGTCTCACCTATGCTAGGCTAGATGTCTCGCACTGTGTTAGTTACACCCCAGTCCTGATGTGTTCCTAAGTGTCAGACCTCTTTGATTCACATTGTTAGATTCCTGCATGGTATAATCTGTAGTAGTGGTTGGCTTACTTTTTGTTTTTGTTTTTGTTTTTTGAGACAGGGTTTCTCTGTGTGGTTTTACGCCTTTCCTGGAACTCACTCTGTAGCCCAGGCTGACCTCGAACTCACGGAGATCCACCTAGCTATGCCTCCTGATGCTGGGATTAAAGGCATGCGCCACCACCGCCCAGCCGGTTGGCTTACTTTTAATAACCCATTCAGTTCATTTGGAATAATTTTACCATTTTTCCTGGTTCAGCATTTTTAATTTTGCTACAGTTCAAGTTATTGAGGAACCTTAATTGAGAAAATGTTTCCATCAGGCTACCTATGAGCAAGTCTGTGAGGCATTTTCTTGATTGATGATTGATGTGGTAGGGCCAAACCCACTGCAAGTGGAACAACCCCTAGTCAGAAGGTCCTAAGTTGTATAAGAAAGGCAGGATGATCAAGCCAAGAACGACATGCCAGAAAGCAGCATTACTGTTTTTCAGTTCTTGCCTTTAGATTCCTGCCTTGAGTTCCTGTCCTGAGGTATAAGACAGATAAATCATTTTCTTCCAAAGTTGATTTTGATCATGGTGTTTTATCATAGAAATAAAACCCAAATTATTTTATGCTTTCATTTTACATAATGCTATAATGCAGTGCTTTTTAATTGCTGTATCTAATGCTACATTTTGGGACATGCCACAGCTTTTTAACCTAATTCCCTATCAATAGCAACTAGTTTAGTTTTCTAATTTTTCCTCATTTTAAACAAGTCTACAACAGTAATCTTTGGACATCTGAGTTACTCTAGTGCATATCTACAGTAAAGGCCAATTTTTAGACTATTAGTGTCTTGTCCTCTCCAAGGCTGTGGTTACAGTTTCCTTCATGGCCGGTACGGCAGAGAGGGCTATGTAGCTCAGCCACCTCACCAGTGTGCAGTGTGGCCTGGCTTTCAACGTCATGCTTATCTGTGAGCTTCAATCTAGTCTCTTGTCTTTCTGTTTCTCTGTGTGTGTTTCTTTGACTGTTCTTTTGCCATAGTCACATACGTTTAGATTTCATTTTAGTGAACTGGTTACCTTTTGTCCACTTTTTCATAGGATGATATGTCTTTTACTGATGTGTGGGAGTCTTTATATATTCTGGATATTAATTCGTTACTGGTTAGCTTTCTTAGTAACTTCTATTAACTCTGGCATCTTTTTTATGCAATAATTATTTCTTTCCAGGCGTGGTTGTGCATGCCTGTGATCACAGTACTTGTGAGGCTGTGGCAAGAAAATTGTTGCAAGTTCATGTCTAGCCTGAGCTACAGAGTGGGACTCTATGTAAAAAAAAAAAAAAAAAAAAAACAAGCTAAACAACAAAACAAAACCAATACACCCAGTAAATCAATAAATAAACACAAAGATAATTATAATGTGACAACATTTAACAACTTTTCCTCTATATCATCTAAATGAGCAAATTTCTTAGCATCCTGGGTGCTGGATCTGAGGAAACAGGCCCATCCAAACTCACAATGGCTCCACTAATTCTTGGTTTAAAAAATCACACAAAACAAAGACATTTGACTTACTGTTTATTTTGGAAACGTTGTCCTCCAAAGGTGCACCATGGGATATTAAAAAAAAAACCCGGTTTTCAGGCTGAAAGGTAAACACACACACAATATTGTCTACCTCTGTCCACAGTCCTGCACAATTCAAAGGAAAGGCTCAGCTTTTCATTGTAAAATGGGGATCAATATCATCTTAATTATGTATTGTGTAAGATTCTGTAAACACTGTTTCACGCGTTACTTACTACAGCTGTTATTGGGCTTGATAACTGAGTTTTGAAACTAAGCTGAGAGCTGCTTTAAGCATCCAACTTGATGAGTAATTATTACTGTGTCTCTTTGTCATTTCTTTCTCTTGTTGGGGTTCAGTTTGTTTTCAAATCTTTGCTTGTGAGGAAAGCGATGAATTTCTTGTAGGCTGATGCTAGTATGCTTTAGTAGATTATTGAACCTACTGAGGAAGGAAGTAGGAAGAGAAAGTTGTTAATTGAGGGTTAGATTTAGCTATTCTTGACTACATAGATAAATATAATTTGAGCATCCAGTGCTGGCAGAATGATCTTGGTGAAGCTAAACTTAGCAATCCACTCATGATCCTTCCTAAGTATTTCATTTTCACCCAAGCTGAACTGCCCCAATCGGCCTTGCGTGTGTCCTGACCGTGCCACAGTGTTTGCGTTCTACCAGCATGTCATGTCTCCCTGCCTCTGAGATCCATGTGTAACATGCTCTCTGTCTACAATATTTTGTATTTTATGCATCTTTTCCCCTTTTTATGTTCCACACCCTCCTTACCCCAGGGAAACTCAGTTCAGGTTTCACCAGGCAATTAAATGTTTGTTTGTTTTTTTCTTCTGGAGTTGTAGCTCCTACATAACAAAATTTCATATATAACATAGGCTCAAAAATAGTAATAGTGAATAAAGTGATTTAAATTTTCATAAATTTAAATTTTTATAGGAAATATATTTTATACTTAAGAAATTAAATATTCTTCTGAAGCACCCTCCAAGTTATCATGGTCATTATCATAGTATCATAGTATTATAATGATCACAGTATCATCATCAAATTATTGTAGTATTATTTGTATTCCTTCCCTTCTCATCCCACCTCAGATCTCTCAGGAACAGATATTCCAGATAAGGTGTGGTTGATTGGAAATAAATCTCAGTATAGATATTACTAAACTTGTATTCAATAAGAATATTCATCAATTAATACTTTTTCTCAATGTAGCAACCATCTGTCAAAACACAGGTCATATACACCACTACCAGCTACAGATGGACAAAGCAATATGAGCAACATATTAATATTTAGAGTGTGAGATAGTGGTGCTCTCTTACATGGAGAATTCTGGCCTCCATTTCTGACCTCCTGGATAAATTTCACAAGCCGCTGCCTGGCTTAATAATCATATGATTTAACACGAGACTGGAAAAAGAAAGAAGTAAGAGAAACTGTGGCTGGAGGAAGAGAACTGGTGATATGAGGTGGATTCCTACCCTTGGCTCCATCAGAAGCAAGAGGTGTGATGTCAGTCACACTTCAAGCTGTCTCCTCATTGTCTCAGCCATGACTGGACTATATGGTGATCAGTGAATATGACAATTCAGGCACCATGCTGAATGGACTTCTAACACAAGAGTTTTGCTACATGACAAAAATAAGACCATAGAAATTTGGAGTGTATGTAAAACATTTAAATATATTTTCATAAGCATAAACATATTATAAAATTAAGATGTTTAGGAAAATTTAATCCATTCTACTCATTATCACTCTTTTGTATCTTTTAAAAATTGAAATATAAAGATGGAGATTGAGAGTTACAGAAAGAATTAGAATCAAACCTCGAAGTGGTTCTGAGCCCCACTGTTCCCACCTAAAGGTTCATTGTGAGCTTCTGTTCATATCATCAAACAGTTCTCTGGAACATGATTTAATCCCATTTAATGCTTCAATGAGCAAATTTGCCATGATTTATTTAACCATGCACCAAACAACTCCACTATTTTTTTACTGTCAAAATACAATGAAGCATTTTGTGAATAATTCTTTATGGATATCTTCATTTTTAAAAAACTAAATTCCCAGAAGTATAATTACTGGGTCAGAATATGAAGATTGCTAAGGCCTCATGAGAGAGGGACCAAACTGCCCACCTTATCTCACATGTATTCTAACAGCAGCAATATCTACTTAAACAAAAATAATTTCTGTTCTTATGACCAAAAAAAAAAGGAGTTTTGAAATTCACCTTAGCTGGAAAGTTTTTGTGAACAGGGAATACTAGGACAATAGAGTGCTTTTGCAAGAACTGTTAAGCAAGAACACAGCCTCAGCAGAGGTTACCGGGGTTGGAGTTTCCTGGTAATATTATCTCTCCACAGAGTTTTAAGGTCTGAAATCTGGTAAGATGTTCACTCAATACCACTTCTATTCCCTTTGAAGGAACAAATGGTAGATTTTAAACGAAATATTCTAGTGAGGTAAAAACTAAAAAATACACCAGCTGTGAAAATTCTGTATTGTTTTTAAGGAATGCTTAAGTTATCTTTTAGACTCTTAATTCTTTTGTGTTTTGAGTTTTTTGTTTCTTTGGTTGGTTTGGTTTTTCAGGATGCTCAGTTATCTTTTAGACTCTTAATTCTTTTGTGTTTTGAGTTTTTTGTTTGTTTGTTTGGTTGGTTTGGTTTTTCAGGATGAGGTTTCTCTATAACAGCCTTGGCTGTCCTGGAACTCACTCTGTAGACCAGGCTGGCCTCCAACTCACAGAAATCTGCCTACATCTGCCTCCCAAGTGCTGGAATTAAAGGCGTGTGCCACTGCACCCAGTTCAAAATTCTTATTCTTATGAAAAATAAAGACTTGTTATTTGATTCTGTCCAACTTTCATATTAAATCTAATAATGATATTTAACCAAACAAAATAATGAAAATGATTACAAATACTGTGTGAACCAGAACCATCAAGATCATTTACTAAGAAGTGGAGAGGAGGCTGGAGGTATAGATCAGTAGCAGAGCTCTTTCCCAGAATGCATGAGGGCTTAGGTTCAGACCTGCATTTTCTATAAGCCCATTCATCACCTAAGAAGACACTATGCGACTGACACTGAGATCCAATTCCTGCTTGTCCTTAACTAGATTTGATCCTGGGCCTGTTACTTTAGTGTCACAAGCTTCAGTTGCTCTCACATGAAATCAGATGTCTGTTATTTAGAACGTGAACTCAGAGCTTTGGGATTGAAATGGAAGAAGGAGAATAGAGGCTCCTGTTTAGGGCCATGTCTCTCAACCACTCATTTTCTGTCCCTTCTTCCCTGGGAGAGTCCAGGCTTCTGCTGAGTTGATCTTCCTGTGCTCACATGATTGGGAATGACCAAAACTCAAGGTACACATAAGGAGGAACCATGGCTGTCTTAATTGAAATTATAGTATCAAAGTAGTGGCCTTTCCAGTATCCACTTCCCATGATCCACCCCACATCCCCAAGTTCATCCAGGATGGTTTCTTTGTATTTTGCTAGCTTACAAGCAGTTCTTAGTCCAAGTGTGTTATAGGAAAGCCTTTGCTAGGGAAACCATCAAAGAACTGACACTTTCAGTGTTCTCACCGTACAGCATTTCTCCCAAGGGAAAAGGTAATGGCAAATGAGCTCCTTATTCCTCAAAACACCGGAACCTTAATGGGAGAAATATCCAAAGACCATTCAATAACCTGAGTATTTTCAAAGAGCATACACATCAGTACTTTGGTCTCCGAGGGAGAGAGGAGGAAAATTAGCATTTGTTCCTAAGAGGACTATCTTGTGCCAATATGTATGTGTATATTGTGGTGAAGATGAAAATCATGTGAATTTAATGAAATCTCTTCTTTGTCTAGACTTTACTATACATGGCACATCCTGAGTACATTCCACAAGTTTCAATACAAAAGCAACACACCTGTACTAGTAGCACCTTCTCTTTCCCTTAAAATTTATTTTGATGCCAAATTTTAAATACTCATTAACTGCCCAGATCTGATACCCTTCTTAACACAGAGCCAAAGATCAAGTCCTTGGTGTAGATGGATCAAATATTTGCTTTGCTACTAATGGGCAGGTTCAGTGTTTTCTTATTTCTGTATAAATCTACTCAGAAAAAGGAAAGTCATGATTTTAATGCATGGATATATTAAAATTACAGGCAAATCAAAGATACTGTGGAACTGAGAGATCATATTGGCTTAGTGTATACTTTTGATGAGAGTGTATTCCCAGGGAAGGTAAACACATTGATAAACTCATTGTCCTTGATCTGCCAACACAGTTTCTATTGAATTTCTTTCAGCTTCAGGCACAGATTAAAGAATATATGGCCATTGATTGTGTTGAGGGCTCTCAATGACAAGGGGATTGAATTTCTCTCTACATGGACATAGGGGAAGTTAGTAGCATTTTTGCCCTAGCCTTAACATATACTTGGATTTGTAACTGAATTTTTAGATTCTGTTTCCAGTTCAGTAATTACTTCAAGAGATGTGTTCATCATTATCCTTAAACATTTAATATTGTTGTTTTCAACATAACAATGCAAGTCATTGTTTTGAAATGTATATATTTCAAGAAGGTTGTTTGAAGAAACCTTGTATAATTTTTATATTATAATGTTTTCTGTGTATATCCATCATGTGTGTTACACAAATCCCAGCCAAATGCAATGTTCCCAAATACTGGTGAAATTTTTCTATTTATATTTTCTATTACTTAAGGTTTTAGAAATCAAAGATTCATGAGAAAAAAATTTAATGTAATATTAGATAGCAAGTTTCCTCCAAGTGAATAAACCATTCGATAGGAAATTGCTAACACTCCCCAGTTCTCATGTCTTGGATTACAGGTCTCATATATTTATGGTGCTAGGCAAAGTCTCCCCTGGAGATGCTTTCAGGAAAAATATACTAGAGCCAAAGTCCTATTCATCAAGACACTGTTCTTTATAGAGATAAGAAACCCATTCCCACCTTTTGGTTATTAGCGGCAGCAAATAACCTAAACTCACTTAAAACACTTTAATCAGATGCAGTAATAATTAATTAAAATGCAGCTGCACACTGGTCTGCACACATGCTTCCCACTCTCATGCTGCCAGAGAGTTTGAAGATAGCTGTGGACTCCACAATCATTCCTTGGAAAGGGAACAGCCCCAGAGAAATGAAATAACAGGTACTTGAAATGAACAGACTGGTAAGGCTCAATAGAAGTAGAATACCCTCACTGTGAGAAATAGACACAAGCTATTTAAATGTAAGAGATTTCTTAGAGGAAACATAATAGAGGGTTATATAAGAAAAAATTAAATTAAATGTATATCTTCAGTGGCGATATTGCTTACAATATAAATGTTAGATTCTATTGTAACAGCAATATCAATTAATGATGAAAATACACAAAGATAAGATGTTAATGGATCTAACCAAGTACATGCATCTCCTATATAATAGAATAAAAATTACTTAGCTAAGTTAAATTAAAACTTTAAGAGAAAGGAGGCATTTTTGATGATCATCTCAAAAAGTTTAGCATGAGTAACTGAACTCCCCAAGAAGAAACAGATAAAACCACAAGGTAGTCAAGAAATACCACATGAAATTGTGAAGGATGTAGAATTCTAAATTTTTTAATTGACCACCAAATATTTAGTTCAACTAACAATAAAAACCCACAACCTAATCATTGTTAAATACAAGAATAACAAGAATAATAATAAATCTTAAGTGTCAAAATGAAAGATGGAGCATCTAAAAGGAGGAGCAGTCAATGTTTGTATCAGCATTAATTAATAGAAACCTTACAGTGGGGACCCTGAAATTCTGAGAGTTATATAATTTTTGATAAGAAATTCTTTGCTTAACCAAAAATATATCCTTCCAGCAAAAAAAGCAGACTGGATACTTTCAGGTACTCAAGATCTTAACCCACATGCAAGCTACCTCTCACCTTATCTGAGAAACTTTAGGCAAATAAGGAATTTACCTGAGAATGAACAAGATCAGGAGACAGTTCTGAGCACAGGAGGGTGGCCTTTGGAAGCGAACTGTTTATTATCAGTTCTAAGAAGCATAAGTGTGGGAAAGCAGCATCCATGGGAAAATATGAGATACAGAATTATTGTTTAGTGGTTTTTGGAAAAAATCTTGGAAGATATTTGTTTCCATAGATTAAAAAACACACATGGGTGACATTAACAATAGCTATGTGAGGAAACAACCCAGTTTTAAAATGAGAAAATTTTGAGTTAAAATGAATGCACAATGACTCACTAGTGAGGACAGACAACCATAGCACACTGAATCATAGATGTGTATGCTACTTACGGAGTACATAAAACATAATACACATGCAGAGGCCAGGAGAGGGCTAGGGTCCAAATCTTTATCTTCTGTAGAAGATAATCAATAGAAGGGTTGTTTTCTAGTCATGTATAAAATTCGTAAGGGAACAAATAACAGCATTAAGAGTATGGAGAAAGTGCTTTAAGAAATAACTAAAAGGAGGTGAAAGTGAGATTGGTCATCCAAGCTAGAAAGTAATGAAACATGAGCTTGCTTTTGTCCCCATTATGTTTTCTGATACTATTTAATTTTTTAAAACTAAGCTTTAAAAGTCCTCAAAGAAATGTAGAGAAAGGAAAATGATGTTTACCCAGAGTGTTCATGGAGCCAAAATCTTGTTATACCTCCCTAGGCCAGGGTGTGGATTTCAACCTTACAAAGGTCTATACCAACACGTTAAGTAAGTGTGCTGTGTAAGGCAGTCCCCAAGAAGGTTGTTCACAATGGAGACCACTCAAGCTTAGAATTCCAAATGTAGTTGCAGATTGTAAAACATACAGCAGATCTTCACAGACAAGCATCGCATATTCTTCTAAGCAAACACACAGTAAATACATATAATCGTTTTACTGTGATTTAAGGTTTATGTTGTTCTGGTGGGTAATTCACTGTTCTGTCATCTTAACTAAAGTGCTAACTATCTGGAGAGCTAACAGATGGAATTATCCCTTGGCCATCTAGACAAGCAACCCATTGGCTAATGGACTGCCCTTGGAATGGAGGTTTTAGGATTTCTGCTCACTTCATGGGAATTTTTAAATATCAGAATATGTGTAAGGTGTATGTTTAAGGTTTCTTTTGTCTTTTCTTCAGTGAATGATTCTTGTCAGCTTTCACTTGCACAGTTATTCAAGGTGTCTATACTGCCAATTTAACAGTGGAAAAACAAGTAGAATAGGGTAGCTTCTACCTCACCCACCAAGGATGAGCTGACTTTCACTTTCTTGCAGTGTGATGCTCTTCTTGCTCCTCTTGTGGATAATGGGCAGGTGAATGCTGACTTCCCAGCATTCTAAATTACCTTGCCTACCTTGCTGGCCATCCATTCTGCAGGAACATTTTTATCTCTGGGTTCTGGCACTCATATAATGAGATGTGATGCTTATTCCCACTGTATTCATGCTCACCATTCCATCGCTGACCTATCATGGATGTTAATGTCATTGCACAGCAACTTGGCTTGGCATAGTCATTCTACAGAATTCAAGAACAAACCACCACCTACCATGTGTGACTTTGAACAAGTTATGAACTTAGCAATACTTCTTTCTCTGTTGAGCAAACATTGATCCGTCTCCTAATTATTTATAGAGATATTTCTGAACAAGTTTAAAAATAGAAGTTGTTGGAGCTGTGAGGAAAAATTTATACAGTCATTGAAGAATGTGATTGATATCAAAAAAGAGTTATAAGCCAGCAAAAAGAAAGATAATCCAGAAAATGTTAAGATGTGCACAAGCATGAGTGAAATGCAGATCCACTAACTCATAGGAATTATTCATATCTCCTTCTGTAGCTACCAAGGTATCTACAGCTGTTGCACTGATGCTTTGACCAATGCAGTACCATGGAAGGCCAGCATCCACCTCTGAAATACCTGCTGCTACCACTAGGCTAGAAGTCATCACTAAAATGACCACCACCTTTCTCAGGTGTTGAAGGAAGTAAAATTCTGTTATAGACATAGAGAGGCAGTGCTCACTTGAAGAAGGACAATGCCTTGTAGGCATTCCAATTCTAATAGGACACATTGGGTAATAATAAATTAAAAGCGGCATATTAGCCAGACTTTCATCATTCTGATCAAATAGTTGAGAGACACAGATGAGAAGAGGAGCTATTTCTTTGGATGACAGTTTCAGAGGATTCAGTCTAGAGTTGCTCAGCTGCATGTTCTTTGGCAGAATATCATGGCAATAGGACTATGTGTGAAAAGGTTGTCTTCACTTAATGACCATCTGGAAGCAGAGGAGGGAAAGGTACCTGAATCAGGTGTAGTCTTCAAAGATATGGCCCAGTGATTTATTTTCTTCAGATAGGCTCCTCTTCTAACACTTCCCAAAAGAGTGCTATAAATCAGGGACCAAATATTGAGCACATGGACTTTTGAGGACAATTTTTATTCAAGCCATAACACTTGGGATATGATAGTAGGCCATGGGGACTACTGGGCTATAAGTAAGAACGCAGCATGTATGCTGAGCAAAGTTGCTCTATGTCTTCATTCCTATCCTTTTCTGTTTCTCTGATCAGTACAAAGTCAGCACTGCAAGGGTTCAGCAGAGAGTAGATAAGAGGAGGAGGCCTTTGAGTATCACAGGGTGGAGATATACCTGTCTGTACATATTCCTTAGTTGATAGCACCTGTACCCCAAAGATGGAATTTGGGATTGCTGTTTTGATAAATGATTTTCTAAGAGGCTCTTCAAATGCTTAGCACTTGGAAATATGAACACAGAAGTTGCTAAATCACTTAAAATGTTAATTTAAACTGGATTTAGGGAAATATATTTTAAAATACTAAAATTTATTTCTTTTCCATGGTAAATTTAATGTATACTAAAAGCAAATTTTAAAATAAAGCAAAGTAACAATAACATTATGTGATCGTCACCCCACTGTTTAAAGAGCTGTGGGTGTGACATTTATCCATGGTCTCTTATATCATTGGGATTCCTTAAATATTTGCTGAGTAAATTAATGACAATCCACCAATAAAATCCATCTGAAATTTGAAAGGAATACCTGTCATATTCCAGTGGATCAGAAGAAGCAGACAGGAGATGTCACAGAAAGACAAGGACATGGTGATTGGCATGGAGGTGCAGTGACTTTCTTAATCCAAGCAAGATCTGTTAGCTGAGCTTCCACGTGCATGGATATTTGATGATTCTTTACCTGGCCTGCCGTAGGGCCCTGTTGTGACCAACCTAATATGGCCAATGCTTCTGAGGGTGGCTAACCTCATGACTGTGTGGTCCTGTAGTCACATGGCAAAACATAGAAGCAACAACATTTTACACAGCCCCAGAAACAACACAGAGCCCAACTGGATTATCCCATTTCTACTTTTACAGACACATTCATTTTATCTGCTGACTTGTTTTCACAATAAGATATAGCTTTTATCTTATTTAGATGTGACTGTGACTCTTTGTGTATATGATGACATGGTGGGCTTCCCTAATACCATGTGCATATATCAAGACTTATATACAATCTCTCCCCAAAGTCTCAGGGGCATAGTGAGCTGACGAGGGTAGGACAGTGATAGGCCTTTACAGCCACAATCTGGAAGGAGGCAGAAGCACATCTCTCTCCAACTCTGCTTGCTGTCCAGCAGAGGAGCTGTTTTCTTTTGTTAGATATGGCTGCAGAGTTTCCAGGCTGCAGTATGGATTGCAGATAATAACTGGACAGTGTTTAGAAGCACCTGGTACCACCAATCAATTGCTCTAGTTAGCTAGTGATATACACACTCATCATCACTAAGTCTTTTCTTCGTTAAACACTGACACGCTGCAAAGTTAATATTCAAGGTCTAAACAGAATTTTTGTCACATTCTTCGCTTAAATTATGCAGTATTTAGCGGTTTCAATAAACTTTTTTTATGATGTGGTTTCTGTGCTTCCCTACTCCTTCCTTCTCTTTTACCTACCACAGGCCTTGGGTCTACAGAAGAGCTGATTTGCATATGGGAAGATCATATGTATTTACTTTATATATTTCTGCCAGTCATTTATGCATTACTTTCAGAGAACCTTGTTTGTTGTCTTCTCCTGGCACTTGGCACAGTCTACTCTATTTCTGGGAAGCAGACACAGGGACTGGAAGTTTAAGGCCATGAACCATTATGTATCGTTATTTGTGTCCTAACACTAGAATTTCCCATCATGTTACAGATGAGCATCAATTAAAGTAAGTGAGTTAGGACCAGTGACATAGCTCATCTGTTAAGGACTCTTGCCTGTTACCTAGCCGGATGACCAAATGGGGGAAGGAGAGCATCAACTCCTGAACTTTGCCTTCAGACCTCCACATCCTCTTCATTACACAAAATAAACAAATGAATGTGAAAAAAATTAAAGCAAGTGAGTTAATGAATCCTTCCAGGGAGTGTGAATCTAGCATTCACATCACTTCTGAGGCTTTGTAGATAAGTGAACTATGCTTCTCAAATTCTTAAAACATCATCTTTTTCATCCTCAAACTCAAGACAATGATGTCTTCTCTGTAAAAGCTTTGTGAGGATTTAATAAGACAGACTATCTAAGCTCACTCATACTAAGCACTACACATGGCATTATCATGATCACTCTTTTGAAAGCTGGCATTCAAACCTAGGATTTTTCTTTTTGCTACTGCTGAAATTCTCTGCTAGAAACAAGGTAGGACCTTTCCATGCAGTTGGTCATGAAACTGTAGTCCTCGTGGTTTTGAAAAATGCCTGTTCAGATTGTTTGCCAATTTCTTAATTGTGTTACTTGTTTTCTATCTGTAGAGTTGCTTATGATCCTTATGTGTTTTGAGGTTAATCCCTTTTCAGATGTATTCTTTGAAAAGTTTTTCTCCATGTTGGTAAATCAGCCCTTCACTTTGTTAATTACTATTCTTTTTGTACAGAAGTTTATATTTGATTTTATACTGTTTAATTTTGCTTTATTTGCCTCTACTTTTGGGGGGGGGGGTCAAATCTATGAAACTTTTTTCCAGGAGAGGTCATGTGGGTTTTTTTTCTTTCTCTGTATCTTCTAGAAGTTTTATACTTTCAGAGTTTCTGTTTAAGTGATTAGCTCATTTTGGGTTTATTTTCTTTTGTTGAAAATAGATTTTTTTTCATACAATATATTTTGATTATGATTTCCCTAAAATAACCTCCCTCTCTACAGTTGTACTGGGACACAGGAAGCTTCACTAATTGCTTAACTTTAGTAAACTCAAGTCTCCAATTTCTGCTAACAGGAGAGAGCTCTGGGAGGAGAAGACTTTTATTATTTTGTAGGACTGACTTTTAGGTGTGACAGCTTTCAGATCTGGCCATTATTATAAATCCGTTTACTTAGAGTTATAGGAAAAGAAGCTTATGAGCCCAGGAAGAGACATGGAAACAAGTAATGATGCAAAGGTCGCTCCAGTTTTGTAAATGACCTATGGGGTCCCAGATACACTCTCACTCACTTTAGGTTGTTCTTAATTTTCCTACATTATATAACTTACATTTTAATAAGTGGTTAGAAATATTATATAAAGAATTTTAATTACCTAAAATTAATATTTATGCTCACTAAAGTAGAGTGAGAAAGCCAAAGTATACTAGTGCCTACATGTGCTTACATGTGGATAGAGGCATGTATGTACACAGTGGCCACCTTCATCCCATACTCCACTTTCCACTTTCAAGCTGGTTGCAGTCTGGAAACATTACATAGAAATTTTAATTTCAGAATTTAATAATTCATAAATTTAAAATTTCACAGTGTTCTCACTTTGTCCTGATCATGGCATGAATTATCCATTTGTCCAGGTACAGAGTATACACACTATATACGGCACCCATCAGTGAGTCCCTTAGGAGACCCTTGTTGTCAGATTGACTGTAATGGTATGTGATTGTGTTCAAGATATCTCATTATAATTAATCATGACCCAGAAGCATGTAAATAATGATGCAGGGAATTCTAAGCTAAATAGGAGCTATCAAGTGTTACCTTTAAGCCAAGAAGTAGAAGTTGGGTACTTAATGGGTGGAGAAAAAAAGTCACATGCTGAGGTTGTTGGGACACCATAAAAATAAAAACTTGGAGTCTGGAAGATAGCACAATCAGAAAGTGCCTTTTACAGAAGTATGGGCACCAGAATTTAATCTGTATAACACATAGGAAAAGCCCAAAGTCCAGGCAAAATAGTGTGTACTTGCAAGCCCAGGGCTGTGGAGTCAGACACAGGGTAATTTCAGGGACTCACTAGCCAGCCAGACTAGGCTAAAAGGTGAGTTACAGATCAATGAGAGACCTAGTCTAAAAATAAATTAGACTGTGTTCCAGGGATACAACCCATGGTACTGACCTCTGATCTTCAGGTAAGCATATATACTTGCACTCCTCCACACTCCTGCACACACATACATATGTACAAAGAATAAATCTACCCGTGGTATTTTGAAAAAGTAAAAGAATCTCATGGTAATTTTGCTGTCTTATCTCAGCTGCCAGAAGTTATAATCATAGTGTGTAGCAAGTGCTTGGTGATGCTAGAAGACTTTAACTATGTGGTTTAAAAGAGTAGATAGGTTTGGGACTAGTCATTACTTCAGGCATCAACTGAGAATCCTCAGATGTATCTCTCTCTCTCTCTCTCTCTCTCTCTCTCTCTCTCTCTCTCTCTCTCTCTCTCTCTCTCTGTCACACACACACACACACACACACACACACACGTTCCTAAAGGGACCTTACCTGTGACCTACACTGATATTCACACCCCTCTCTATTTAGGCCACCACTCCAGGGCAGCTTCGCTGAGAGGTTTGCCTTAACTACTTGTCTGCTGGTGGTCACAGGTACCTGCTTCCTCTTATTGCTGTTGTTCTGTTTCCATAGACTTAAGGAACCAACCTCTTCTGTATCTCCCTTCTGATGACACTTATTCAATATTCTCTTCTGCAGCTTGGTAGATGACCGCTGAGTCGAAGTAATTCTACTTTTGTGCATGTGGGGGATCTAGCCTCTAACAAGCTGATGCCCCTGGTTCACTGGTTCACTCAAAAGCAGAATGGAAACATCTTGAAGGTAGAGGTGGATAAACTTACTGGGTGTTCTCCACAGCTGTGAGGACAATGTCTTGACAAGATCTTCTTTAAGGAACCATTAGGAGCCCTACTTTGCATTAGAAATGTACATACAGGCAAAATGAACAGCCACTGGGCCATCCCCAGAGAGATGAACCATGAGGTATGGGAAAGGAGGGTGCAGGGAATTTTCTTTTCTTGTTTGTATTTACAATTTACAGAGGGAAGGGACTAAGAATAGAAAAATAAGGGCTAGAGAGATGGTACCATGGTTAAGAGCACATAGCTTCTTTCCCAGAGGATCTGGGTTTGACCACCAGCACCTACATGGCATCTCACAACCACATGTAATTCTAGTCTGAGGGGATCCTGACACCATTTCCTGATTTCTGTGGCCACCAGTCATGTACATAGCACATAGACATACATACAGGCCAAACACTCAAATGCATGAAATAGAAATTTTTTGGAAGGAATGATGAGCCGAATTGACATTTTCTTACTTTATGTTTTATTGCATTTCAGCAAAAGTTAGCAGATGGTCCTCTGTGTCCAATGGAAGACGGATGATATTTTTCAGAACTAAAGTAATGGATTCTTTAACACTCTTCATAGAGCACTTGCTGATTACCCACTCCTCCTATATCCTTCAGGCCTGGGATTCAGGGGCAGTGTCTGAACTCACGTGGAAGCAAAGTGGTCATTTATTGTCAGAAGGCAAAAATCTGAGAAATAAAGTCCCGTGGCAGGAAGGAAGCAGGAGGACCATGGCAGGCAGAACAGACAGGTTCTACAGAAGAGAAGACAGTGAGGATTCAGTGTGCTTGTTCTGCTCAAGAGCCCTTCTGGGATGAAGAGACAGAATTGCTAACTAGTCTTCATTTGAAATTAGAGTGCTAATTTGTGACAGTGTCTCAATGTGGGGCTAATGACATGTTAGAGGTATATTAATGAACCCATGTAAAGGGAGATAAAGGAGAAATCAGGGCTAATCAAAATGCCAGCTATTTTAAGACATTCCTTGACCATGTTATGACCTTCATGTTATGCACCATTACCAATCATGACAATTATGTATCTTTAATTTTTTCTGTGTTATAAAATATTAATAATCAATAACGGCAAATAAGGTTATTTTTGCCAGAATATTTTATATAAATTTTGGCAACAGTAAACTTAAAAACATCATGAAATATGTTTAAATAAGGACGAAAATTAAAATTAATGTATAAAATATTCACTATATATGAATACTTAGACAATAAACTTTTGTATCATAGTTGGTGCCAACAAAGAATTATTTCAAAAATATAAGTGACTTGAATGTTTACCGGATACATGGTAATTGACAATCAACAAGATTTGTAGAAAAAATATGATGCCAATGATTATATCACTTTCTGCCATCCAATCCCATTTAGTCAACAATGGGTCAACTGTTAAATATTTAGAAATAACTTGAGATTACACTGAAAAAAATTAATGAGAATAGATAAGAAAGGTAACTGAGCAAACCAGGAAGCAATCCAATAAGCAGTGTTCCTCCACACCCTCTGCATCAGCTCCTGCTTCCAGCTTCCTGTTTGAATTCTTGGCTTGACTTCCCTCCCTGATGGACTGTGCCATAGAAGTATAATCCAAACAAACGCTATCTTATCCTGAGCTGGTTTTGGTCATGGTTTTACGAAGGCAAAATATAAGCCAGAAATATATAGGAACAAATGTTAATAGCCAAATAATGCAGAAATCTCCAGATTTAACATATATTATAACTAAATTAAACATCCTACCAAAGACTGTATATAACATGTATAATGATGAATGCTATAAAGAAAACTTAAAGCAAATGCTGGCACAAGGTTTCTGAGTGTTATGAGGAATGATTTATCTCTTCAGAGAATGACATTGAGGAACTTCAAGTAGGTAGGCTATATATGTAGATCTTTGAAAGCATGTGCAAGGGCAGCAAGAAGCCCTGAGCTGTCTTAATTAGTCATCAGGCATGGCCACTGAAGCAGGACAACCCAGTTGTTGATACCCAGGATCACTCACAGCAGAATTCAAAAAAGAATGGAGTTGATTGTTTAAAAAAGCTAAAATATTGGCCATTTCAGGTACTGTGTGTGAAGATAAGTTACAAGAGAATATACTACATTCCTAGAAGCTGTAAACTCTAGAATTTTAAAAATAATATTCAAATTTTATTGAACATCTATACTTGAGAAGAGTTGCTTTGAATAATAATTCAATGAGATATTAATTTCTCATTTGCTACCCTAGTCTGAGTCTCCTCAGTTGGACACACACTCCCTTGTTCATTAATGACCAAGTGAGACTACCTGGGGTTTGTTTTGTTGGTTTATTTTTGTTTGTTTGTTTGTTTGGGGGATTATAATATAATCATATCCTTTCCCCCTACTCTTTCCTCCCCTCAACCTCTCCCTTGTCCTCTTTCAAGTTCATGACCTTTTTTTCATTAATAGTTATTATGTGCATGCATGTATATTTCTATACTATACATGTATATTCCTAATTATAACCTGCTCAGTCTGTATACTGTTACTTTTACATATGTTTTCAGGGAAGATCATTTGCTATTGGAAAACCATTTGTTGTGCTTTCCCCTGAAGAAGACTATTTCTTCCACTCTCAGCATTTCCTATTTGCCTGTAGTTCTTTCTGTATGGTAGAAGCTCTTTAGACTTTACCCTTCCATGTTAGCATGTCTATTACTATTGTCTTTGTTCAGCTCATGTTTAGGCAGCCATGCTGGTAAGACTTTATTGCTGGAGCTTCTGACATTCCTAGGAGACACAATCTCACAGAAAACTTCATGATTCTCTGCTGTGGATATTGATCGTTCTGTATGCTGTGAATGTGTTGCTCTGATTGATTGATAAATAAAATGCTGATTGGCCATTAGCCAGGCAGGAAGTATAGTATAGTGAGATAAGCAGAGAGGAGAATTCTGGGAAGTGGAAGGCTGAGTCAGGAGATGCTGACAGCTGCCGCTGCCATGAGAAGTAAGATGTAAAGTACTGGTAAGCCACAAGCCACGTGGCAACTTATAGAGTAATAGAAATGGGTTAATTTAAGATATAAGAACTAGATAGCAAGAAGCCTGCCACAGCCATACAGCTTATAAGTAATATAAGTTTCTGAGTGATTATTTTATAAGCGACTGTGGGGTCCTTGGTACCAGGCAAGCACAGGAAAAACTTCAGCTACAATCCTCTGGCTGATACAGTCTTTTTTACACTTTCTTCCATAATGCTACCTGAGTCTTAGGTGTGGGAATTGTTTTTTTAATGCATCCATTGGATTGGGCTCCACAACTCTGCATTTTGATTCGTTGTGGTTTTCTGTAATTATCTCTTTAAATAATGAACAACTTTCTTTGATGAGGAGTAAGGACTATACTTATCTGTGGTTATAAGGACAAATATTTAGTATGTGATTAGTGATTATGCTCCTTTAGTACAGTGGTGGTTTTAGGTTCTTCTCCAAGACCCATGACATTACTAGCCCTGGGTAGTTCATTATATTTCCAGTACCCCACACAGTTTCCTTCTTATTCAATGAGTCTTAAGTCCAATTAGAGAACCACTGGTCACTATCAAGGTCTGAGTGTCACTACTGCACCCTTAGAGTTATTGTTACCATGCTGGTCATAATTGTGGTCATAGCTAGCCTGGATTGTTGGTTCCCTCCTCTGGAAGCTTGAATGATACCTTCTGATACCATGAAAACTAGTTCTCTGGGAGGAGACATTAATGTCAGTGCCAGCTTGGAGGCCCCTGTGACCCGAGCCTGAAATTTATAGTGTCTTTAGCAATAAAAACTTATCTTCTACCTCTGGATCAATAGATGCAGCAAAAGCCTTTGACAAAATCCAACATGGCTTCATGAAATGTCATAGAGAATGTAGGATAAGAAGGAACATACCTCAATTTAATACAAGTTGTATATGAGAAACTCACAGCCAACATCATCCTAAAGGGAGAAAAGCTTGGTGCAACCACACTGAAGTCGGGAGAAAGACATGGATGTGTACAATCCCCACTCCATTTCAATATTGTGCTAGAAATAATAAGACAAGGGGAGGACATGAGAGGAATACAAACAGGGAAAGAAGTCAAACTATCCCTCTAGATGGATGATATGATACATTAGAGATCTCCCAAACTCTACCAGAAAACTTCCAGAAATAAGGAAATTCAGCAGTATGGCAGGATACACAATCAACTTGCACAAATCAATAGCTTTTCTATACATCAACAACAAGCACACAGAGAAGGAGATCATGGACACAGTCTCATTCACAATAACCCCAAAGAGAATAAAATATCTAGGAATAAACCTAACCAAGGAAGTGAAGGACATCTACAATGAAAATTTTAAACCTCTAAAGGACAGTGAAAGATACCAGAAAATGGAAAGACATCCCATGCTCATGGGTTGTTAGAATTAATATTGAAAAAATGAAAATTTTACAAAAAGCTCTTTACAGACTCAACACAATCCCAATCGAAATCCCTGTCTTATTCTTCACAGAACTAGAAATAGCTGCCCTAAAATTCATAAGGAACCACAAAACACTCAAGACAGCCTAATCAATCTTGTTTCTTAATTTAGTTTATTTATTTGCTCTCTCCCCTCCCTGCTCTGTGTGTGTGTGTGTGTGTGTGTGTGTGTGTGTGTGTGTGTGTGTGTGTGCGCGTGCGCGCGCTTGTGCGTGTGTGTGTGCAACGTGCATGTGTACCTGACACCATGACTTGTAATAGTTGTTCTTCTCTGGCACATGTTGTCATGCTTGGTGGCCAGCATCCTTTTCCACAGAAATACCTTGCCAGCTTAGGGCTTTCAAAGAAGGGGTGCTGTCATTTTCTTTGCTCTTTTGTGTCATCGACAACATAGAGAACAGAATGGGTATTTCAAGTTGGAGGGCAGGGGCAAATGGCTCCACAAACATACATTGAATTTATCATGCTGTCTTGTTTCACTTTAAGTAATATGAGATGTGGTAGATCATTACCACAAAATGATTTTTAACACTTTGTAAAATGTACCTGTTTTTCCACTTCCGTGCCCTTTCTTGCGTGGCTGCTCTTTATTTCATAGTCCAGACACTCAGTCTAGAAATGTTGCTCTGAGAGTAATAATGAATTTACTAAGAGATCTCTACAATGTAATTTTTAATATTTATTTAATTAGGGGGGGTGTATGTGTGTGTATGTATGTTCACATGTATGCATGCATGTACATGTATATGTGTGTGGAGGCCAGAGGCCAACCTCTGGTGTCATTTTTCAGGCTCTGTCCACATTATTATTATTATTATTATTATTATTATTATTATTATTATTATTTAGTTTTTATTTTTTGACAAAGATCTCTCATTGGCTTGGAAGTCACTAGACTAGGCTGGCTGGCGAGTTAGCTTCAGGGACCTGCCTGTCACTTCTCTAGTGCTGAAATCACAAGTGTACACTAACACATTTGGCTTTTTTTTTTTTGGAATTTTTGAGACAGGGTTTCTCTGTGTACTTTTGGTGCCTGCCCTGGATCCTGCTCTGTAGACCAGGCTGGCCTCGAACTCACAGTGATCCGCCTGGCTCTGCCTCCCAAGTGCTGGGATTAAAGGTGTGCGCCACTACCGCCTGGCCCACATTTGGCTTTTTAACCATCTCTTTTGTTTGCATGGGTATAAGGAATCAAATTCTTGTCTGTTTGCTTGTGCAGTAAGTGTATATTGACTAAGCTGTCTCCTCTGCATCTAATGGGTGATCTTGACCTTCATCCAGGAAGACAGGTTACCCTGGTGTTCACTTACCTTGTCTCATCTTATCTGTTTGCTTTAGTTTTTGTCTGCTATACTGTTGTCAAGTGCTTAGTATCATATGCAAAATCAAGATTGTGAGAGTTGGAGAAATGGCTCAGAAGTTAAGAGCACATACTGTTATTTTGAAGGACTGGAGTTTGGTTCAAGCATTCAGTCACCTGTAATTTCAGTTCTAGGGGATTCAGTGCCCTCTTCTGGCCTTGGCAGGGACTCATGCATATGCACAGAGACATATACACATACACATAAATAAAAATTAAATAAAAACTTTTTAAAAAGTCAAGATTATTACAGATTATACTGGAGGGACATTTTTGAGACATTTCTCATTTTTTCCTCAGCTTTCTGTGATGATCATCATCTTCTTTCTAATGAATAAGACATTACAGGGATTTTCACACATATTTTACAAATAAAGGCATGAGAGTATAGCCCAAAGGGCCTGTGCTGAGAATGTTGGATCTGACCTTTTCTGAATCCAACTAACTGTGGTACAGTAGACAAGTTGAGTGAGCTGCAGACTTGTGGACATGCACTTTACATTTTATAGACCATTTGTCAATGAGCATTTCAGAAATCAGTAATTCTTATAAAAATGTTTTTGGTGCATTATTTATTAGTTCTAGATATACATTATCGTAAAATTTAAAAAGCAACTGGAATTTTAACATCTGCGCTGACACATTGACAATATCAAAGCTCTAGTATCAGCAGCCACTTGTTAATGTCTTTATATGTAAGATGAGGCATAAAGCACTTCCATTGGGTTGATATAATAGTCGATAGTGGCACAGGCCTTTAATCTCAGCAATCAGGAAGTAGAGACAGGAAGATCACTGAAAATTCAAGGCTGGCTTGATTTACATAATGACTCCCAGGTCAGCCAGGGTTGCATAATGAGACCATGTCTTACCTTCTCCACCCACCAAAAAATCTAAAATAAAAGAAAAATAACTCATCTTTATTATTTCCCATTACCTCTGTTCTGGGGATGGCTTAGTAGCTTTCTGAGCCTCTCTGCTAATATTGGATTCTAGCAAGTCTATTCCACAGAACGCTGGGGGAAGGAAGGAGGGAAATGGCAAAAGTGCCCATCAGTGGTTTCATCCCTTTACAAAGATCAAATCTGAGCAGTAAGTGCCAAAGCCAATATGGAGGTCAGCAATTCAGGGTCACAGAAGGCCACCAACTTGTTACTTCTACAAGACCCTCTGTATTTTATGTCCCATTTCCACATAATACCAGGTAGAAGAGGTTCCACTCTCAGGTTGTCAATTCCACAAAATCTTCAGAATCTAATGGGCATCCAGGCCAGGAAATCTCTCTTTTCTGTGACCAGAGACACAGGTGTACAAAAATCATTCATATTTCCTTGTGTTCTATCTCACTGCTCTGTTGATTCCAGAGTTAGTGGTGATAAACTCTTATCACCTAGATAAGTACTGGACGCCAAAGCATATAGTGAGCTCATCTTATTTGGCCTGTTTGCATGCTACATTGCATGAGAATGTTTAGGTAGCCAAAATGGTAGATGAAAGGGAGCCATTTTGTACAGAGTTCCTGCTATACCAATACGGCTTCTTATAGGAGTAATCACCTTTATACAACTTATCTTGACCCCAGTTTAACTTTAATTAATCTGTTATTTTACAATGTCATGTAAATCTTGACTTACTGCAGTAGCCAATTCTCTTACATCCCAATAGAGTGAATATTCCTCTCCTTTGAATTCGTCCATATTCTTTATTATACAAATATAAGTTTGCAGAGTGTTCCAACATAACCTCTTGGGTGAACAGTTAAACAGTTGATATGAAAAACACTATACTGGGCAGAATGATGAGTGAATTCTCTCCCCAGAAAGATGTCCACATAGTAACCCCTGAAACTTGTGACTATATTTGCTTTCAAAGCAAATGTACCTTAATTACAAAGATGGAATTAAGGTTACCAATCAGCTGATTCCACTGCAGGGAAATTATTCTGAGCTAACCAATATAGACTCATTTTAAGAGTGATAGATCAGTTGGGTATGGAGCACATGTTTGTAATCCCAGAACATGGAAGGCTGAGACAGGAGTATTACTATGAGTTCAAGACTAGCCTGAAAAACATAGCAAGGTCTTATCTCAAATAAAAATAAAAATAAAAATAAAAATGTGGGGGTTTTGTGTCTTTTCTTTTTAAAGTAGAAGCATAAAGCAGCAATGGGAGCCAGAGAGATACTATGCCACAGGCTTTGAGGATGGAGGATCAGGACCTCTAGTCAGAAAATATGGGTGGATAGAATGGAATCAGATTCCTTTCCTGAGTCTGCAGAGGGGCATGACAATGCTGACATCTTTTTTTTTTTTGGTTTTTCGAGACAGGGTTTCTCTGTGTAGCTTTGTGCCTTTCCTGGAGCTCACTTGGTAGCCCAGGCTGGCCTCGAACTCACAGAGATCCGCCTGCCTCTGCCTCCCGAGTGCTGGGATTAAAGGCGTGCGCCACCACGGCCCCACAATACTGACATCTTGATTTAAATCAAGTTATTATACCAGATTACTGACCAAGAAAAGTATAAGAAAATAATGATGGTTGCTTAAGTCCCTGTCTGTGATAACATTTGACAGCAATGATAAGAAACTTAAGAAGACACCCCCGTGGCATGTGTACCCATTTCTAATATGAACTGCTTGCACCCTCAATGGCCGTGAACAGGCTCTATGAAAGCATTTTGGTCACTTAGCAGAAAACAGAGCATTGGATGTAGCTGTGCTCCCCCATATGCTGGTGTCTTAGTCAGGATTTCTATTGCTGTGATAAACACCATGACCAAAAGCAGCTTGGGGACAAAGGGTTTATTTCATCTTGTACTTCCAGGTAACACTCTATCTCTGAGGGAAGTCAGGTCAGGAACTCAAGCAGTTCAGAAACCTGGAAGCAGGAACTGAAGCAGAAGCCATGGAGGAACACTGCTCATTGGCTTTTCCCTCATGGCTTGCTTAGCCTACTTTGTTATACCATCTAGGACCACGTGCCTCAAGAGTAGTACCATCGCCCCATGGGCTAAGCCTTCCTACATCAACAATCCATCAAAAAAATGTCCTAAGCCTTGCCTGCAGGCAATCTGATGATTGCATTTTTTTCAATTTACATTACTTTTCCTAGACGTTAGCCAGAACACTTGTGTTTCTTGGCTTTCCAACGTGTTTATTGCCAACAGCCATGTGGCCAGAAAAAGTTAAAATGAACAGCTTGCTATTTGCCTCTCAGATTGCAGAAGGTCAGAGACTCTCAACCCTCCCTAACAATGAACTTCCTACTTCCTGTTAGCATTAGAATAGCCTGCCAATTCTTCTGTAGAGGATTTGGTATCAGATCATTATATTCTTGCTGGAAATTAATATGTTTACTTAATAAATTGTGTATTTCCTCTAGATAAGGGCAGAAAATATGTCAAGGTTCATATATTAAACAGACCATGAAAAACTTGTTTTAAAACAGCAAAGGTGATTTTTAAAGTTATAATTAAGAAAATAAAAATGCATTTCTGAATGAGTAAAATTACTTGACAGGTGATTACACAGGCATTTTATTTAATAATGAGGTTTTCAATAGTAAATGTATCTTTACCATCATCTTTTAAAGCATGTAATTGAAAGAATGGGATAAAGAGTGAAGGGAATTGAGACAGATGACCAGCTCCTAATACTTAGCAATGGACCCTCAAAAAAGTTTGTCAGCAGCTCAAGGGTCTGCAGGTCACCCTGAAGATGTGACACGGGTCTTACTGCACAGGATCCCAAGCCTTTCATCTCCTCACCTTCCTGTGTCTTTCCATTTGAAGCTCTGATGTGACTCAACTCTTTATCTAGATGCTCCCCAGGCACCCAATCACATTTCCAAGACGAAACTCTTCTCTCTTCCCTCTTTCTTTGCTTTTCCTGCCTTTGTTTGGACCTGACAGTCCTTACATGCAGTCACCCACATACTCTCAGATAGCCCTCTTGCTCTCTTCCCCCTTCACATGCTAGTGCGGTAACAGGTAATGTTGATGTTCAGTATTGCTGAATGACATGTTCTGTTATATGCCATCTTTCTTAAGTTGAAGCCCACTGTTCATCACTCAGACTGGGGCTGTCACTGGCCTCCTTGTCTCCACATCTAACTCCTTCTAGTCCATTCTCTCTGTTGGAAGCTTTATAGTATCACACATCTTTTCATCAGAATTCTTCAGCAGTACTTTCCACATGCAGAATGCAAACCTCAGGCGTTACTGTCGTTTCTCCCCTCAATTTCATCTCTAAAATGGAGATAACAGTAGTTTATTTTTAAGTATATAAATTATTTCACACATGTATAGTCTTGTTCCCACATAGAACTACCCATCCAGTTATTTCCAGACTCCCAATTTATATAATTTTTAAGTATTTCCTTCTGCATCCTTTTTGAGTTTCTTCATGCAAATAAATTGTACATACACAAATACCGTTATAGAGTTACCTATGGAAATAATTTCCTATTTCTTTTGGTAGAATCAAAGCATTTAGAAATGAAAAACAAAACCACAAATATTCATTTGCATAAAAGTAAAAAGAATATATCCATATTTAAAATAACATAAGTATTATAAAATTATATTAGTACATTTTAGTTTTCAAAAAATAAAAAACTTACACAAGGTCTTAGCAAATTCATCATGTAGCCCATATAGAAAACTGGCCAATTTTTACATGATTAATCTATCCACAAAGTCTATGATATGTTTTTAGGCATCAGCAATGGAAAAGCCAAAGACAAATGAGTTTTTCATAGTTTCAGCACTTTGGGGAATTATCTCATATTTCATTCTTTTGAGAGCCAGAGTTAGATGGTTGGCTGTTTGGGTTTCTGTTTGTTAGCTCATTTAATTTGGGATTCAGCATTCAATGCAATTACTGTCTCTCTTTCTGAATGTGAAGCATGTTTATTTATCATGGCATAAAGAAAAGATGAAAGTTGCTCCTCACACATTTTGCTTCTGAAGCAAAGACTTTCTTGCTTGCATTACTGTGAATGAGCATTTCATACCACCCCCCACTCATGAAGAATTGGATTGCTACTGTAGACATAAACTTCAACAGTTATTTTGTACAGATTACCCCCCTCCAATACATACAGATAACTCAGCTAATAAATACACATGTGCGTAGTATTCCTATTGGTAAATCAGCACATTCTAAGCACTGTGGTGAGAATGACACAGGGAAGGCATACACATACACACTAAAATCTATTTCTGGCCTGTCACATGGGCTTAATAAATATTTGTTGTTATTGCTTAGAATTTGGGTGACTTACCAATGTAAAAGCTGTGTGTGACACACCACAACCTACAATGCCACTATTACAAATTACAAATGAAGATGTGGGAAAGATGGAGTGGAATGGTACATGTACTGAATGCTGTGGTTGATGGAGAAGCAGATTGTTGCCTAGAGGGGTCGACAAGACATTTTTGTTTTGTTTTTGTTTTTACTAACTTTTGGAGAGAATGGTACAAGGGTGGAGGGCAGATATGGAAGGACTGGAAAATGATGGGATTGGGGTGCATGATGTGAAATACTCAAAGATCCAATAAAAATCATGTTAAAAATATAGATGAATATACCTCCTCAGAGTCATGGCCCCTTAGTGTAATCTTGCTTGATAATGTGCTGCTCTGAATATATTAAGTACATATAACCATTTTTCTTATGGACTATCAATTCATATAAGACTGAATATTTGGTTTAATAGAACTATAAGTTCTTGAGTATAATACTCAAGGCAAAAAAGAAAAAAGGAAAAGACAGGGAAGCTACACACATGATATCATAACAATGTGGCTAAATAAGATCTGAGAAATGCCAACACCAATAGACAGGCTAATGTGGAGGGGAAATATAGCAGGGTCCCACTCCTAGACACAGAACTATAGGCAGCTAATGACGACTAAAACAGAGAGAATTAATCTTCCTTAGGGATATATTGGCGAAATTACTAAGGCCACTCCACGTAGTTAAAAGGAGATTTATTTAAAGGCGTAACTCACAAATGAAGGGATAGGTAGATGATGGGTTCTGGAAGAGACGCAGCGCAGTCCGGCGGTGTTCTCTGGAGAACTTTCCTCGGTCTACCTCTCGCGTCCAGGTCCAGGAAACAAGAGCGCGCCGCGCATCCCGATCTCAGGTCTTCAGCCCTCCCTTGGCCCCGCCTTGTAGGCCTGATAGTTACGGAAGCCTCAAAGGGTTGGAACTTCCAGACCAAAGCTGGAATGGTTACCCACTACAGGGATAGGTCTCTACTTGGTTACCCAATACAAAGTGGTCAGTTATGAAATCTTGTACATACAAGCAACACTAAATAGATTGTATTTATTGCTGTATTTATATATTTGTGTACACACACACACACACACATATATATATATGTATATATCACAACAATAATTATAGAAAAAGAAGCCATGAATTTGAAAGGGAGTAAGGGGGTTGGAAGGAGGGAAGGGAAGAGTGAAGTGATGTAATTGTATTTTAATTAAAAATAAATAAATAAAAGTGTCAAAAATGAAAATAAAAAAAGAATCAGAGATGTACGCATTTGCACACTCAGGAATCCCATAAAAACACTAAACTAGAAACCATAATATACATACAGAGGACCTGGTGCAGATCTGTGCAGACCCTGTGCATGCTGCTTCAGTTTGTGACTTCATATGAGCTTTGATCATGTTTATTGGAGGGCTTTATTTTCTTGGTGTTCTCCATCCCCTGTGACTCTTACAATCTTTATCCCTCTTCTTCCCTGAACCCTGAGGAGAGGGATTTGATAGACATCCCATTTAGGGCTGAGTGTTCCCAGTTCTCTCTCTCTCTCTCTCTCTCTCTCTCTCTCTCTCTCTCTCTCTCT
>CABHPR010153610.1:2047-24098 GCA_902168415.1 Peromyscus melanophrys | reverse complement strand
TCTCTCTCTCTCTCTCTCTCTCTCTCTCTCTCTCTCTCTCTCTCTCTCTCTCTCTCATGTCTGGCTTGAGGTTTCTGTATTTTTTTTCCCATCTGATGCAGGAGGAAGCTTCTCTGATGATGGCTGAGCAAGACATTGATCTATGAGTATAGCAGAATGTCACTAGGGGTCATTTTATCAATACATATTTTTTGAGCCAGTATTATTTGGTTTTATCCTAGATCCCTCGGCTATCTAGAGACTTAGTAATTTATACAAAACAAGTAGGAAAGTACAAAGTTAAAGAGAATACCATTGGCCAAGGAAATTTTACTTATTCATCAATGTTGGAAGGTAGAATGACATGTGTAGCAGGTAGAAAGAGAAGTGATACCAAACTCATCTATGTTAGAAACTACTCAAAATCATTAAAGCACTCCAGTTAAAAAACACTAATCCATTTGGATTCCTGCTGACCTCAGTACTTAATACAAGTTTCACCTTCCAACACTGTCTCACTGAGTACTGTCTCCTACATGTGAACTCTAGGAGACAAAATTAAATCATAGCAACCCTTCTTTCTATTCTGGTGTGGCTTCCAGTCCCACCCAGCCCTGCGGTCCAGACAAATCTCTCCCACCCACAGTCCCACAGCCCTTATAAAATAATCACTCAGAGGCTTAATGTTAATTACAAACTGTATAGCCTATAACTCAAGTTTCTTGCTAGTTAGCTCTTATAACTTAACTCAACCCATTTCTATTAATCTATGTATCGCCATGTGTTCTGTGGCTTTACCTGCGTCTCATTAAATGTTGCTTCTTGGATGGGCAGGCTGGCATCTCCCCTGACTCTGCCCTTCTTTTCTCTGTATCTGTGCTTGTATTTCCTGCCTGCCTCTAAGCTGCCTTGACATAGGTCAAAGCTGCTTTATTTATTAGCCAATGGGAGCAACATATATTCACAGCATATAGAAAGGCATCCCACAGCACTTCCCTTTTTCTGTCTAACCAAAAAATTATATATAACAAAATAAATATAGTAAAATTATATGTAACAAAATAGTTATAAAACAAGAATTCCAGTTACACTAGTCTATTTGTATTTGGTAAAATTAAAGAAAATATTCTATTATCCATTCTATTTTTGTGAGTCTAAAGTTTCAGATCTAATTTACCCTTTGTTACCCATGATTAAGGAAAACAATAATTATAACTATCCAGTCTTCAATTCCATCAAAGATTCCAGAAGGATATAATATCACCTAAGTAAATGGGAAATGCATTGTAAGCAACTTCCAGAATTCTAGAAATGACAGAGACATCCGGCTGCCTGGACAGTCACCCAAAGTTCTTCTGCAGCATTGGGGCATCCATCTTCAACCTAGAGGCCTAGAGTCTCTGGCAGACTATTTTGTGAAGCAGGAAATTTGAAGGATTGTCTCTCCTATTGGCAGTGTTCATCAGTCACTTTCCTCTGTGGTCTGTCTCCTCTGCGAAGCAGGAACCTGAAGGACCATCTTGCCTGGCAAGTTCAGTGGTCACCTTCCTATGGTTCCTGAATGTCCAGTTTATATAGCATCCTGTCAAGCAGTCCAGGCAAGTGTAATTTTTTGCCCAGTGGCTAATTTTTGTCACAAAGAAAGCAAACTCCATAATTAATTTCTTCAATGCCCATCATCCTTTTTGAAGTATTTGGTGCTGCCAGGAGCAGTTGTGTCTTACTGTCCAGAAAAATCTAAGTTTTTGAAACACTTTAAATGCCATATTCTGTAGATCTTTGAAGTGTTTGAAGATTACCTACTTAATTGAAATATGTCTATGTATACCTAGAAAACTTAGTTAACATGATTAGAAGTTTGATTATCATAGATGACTAGTTATTCTGTATTTTTAATTATATATTACAATTTTAAATGAGTTGCATACATATAATACCTTAAATGAGTAGAAGTATATATACACAAAATTAACTTTAAATTTGTATCATACATTTCTAAATCATATCTTCCTTTCTTCTTCTAGAAAGAGATTGACTATGACCAATAACAATTTGTTACCAAATCCCTAAACAAAGACAAACATCCGTTATCCATTTTTGGGAATGTGGGCATAGTATTCTAGGCTACTTCCTGCTGATTGGAGGTGCTATTAATCTTATGAGGACACTGAGAAAATGTAGGATTATGGTCAAGTTCTGACTGGAGTAGTCTGTGAGGCTGGATCATCTCAGCCAGTTGCCTTGAAGTTGTTCTGGATATTGAATCATCTGGAGACCTCTCAGGGGGTCTTCATTGATGGAACCATATTAACCTGGAAGGAATCCATAGCTTCTCATCTTCTGTGGCAAGAAAAGCAGAACCTCTTTTCCAAAGCAACATATCCTTAGACATAAATTTTGAAGTCAAGATACCTTTAATATACATATTGATTTAACTTAGTAGCCCCTATAATCAAATGTCTCTCTGCAGTTAAAAATCCAAAAGACAATACAAAAAAATGCAGTATCCAGACACTTTATGTAATTTCCATCTTTATGTGGCTTATTGTATTTTTATATTACTTTTACTCTCTCTTTAAAGACTTTATTTTTTTAAACTATTTGTTTCTTTATATAATTGTCTATATTTCTTTTCTCTCTCTTCCAATCCTATGTACATTTTTACACACACTGTAAACCATTTAGAGTTTTATTCTGAATCTGTCTTATTGTGAACATGTAATCCTTTTCTGGCCAGAAGAGATTTTAAACTGCTAAGCTGTGTGGCTAAGCTGAAAGCATCAGCCTTGACTGCTGACTCCTCCCCCTCAGGTTTTTAACATGGCGGAGGTATGTTGACTGCCAGCTCTGAGAGCCATACTCACTGCCAACTCTGGAAAGCAGTGGGTCTATGCCTTCATCAAGCAGCATGTAGCCCAGAAACCCCCTTTTTCCCCTACATTGTCAAAAGCTAAATCCACCACATAGTGTACTGCATGGCTTGGAGACGCTTCTGCATACCACAGCAGGAATCCACCATGCTGTGCTCAAGCTCGAGTGCTGCAGCATCTCTGTCCCATGGCCTGACCTACATGAGAGACACAGACTAGGAAGT
Source organism: Peromyscus melanophrys (assembly GCA_902168415.1). NCBI lineage: Eukaryota > Metazoa > Chordata > Mammalia > Rodentia > Cricetidae > Peromyscus > Peromyscus melanophrys. Next base: position 21,025 of record CABHPR010153610.1, on the reverse strand, counting down.
GCCTCTTGGCTCTATTTCTGTGTATACAGAATCTTTTTTGAGGTTTTTCAGGTCTATGTGGATCAATGCCCCATATTGGGTGCCAAAATGTAGAGGGCAGTTTCTCCCACAGCTATCTCTCTTTCCTCCATGTACCATCAATAGTTAAATGTTTTCATCTTTAGAATGTATGGCATAGCTTCATGTTTTATGCCTTGATTGTTCTGTCTTCTCTTCTGGGACCACATTTCTCTACTCTTTATCCAGTATTTTTCTGTTTATTCATGAAGAAATTGACTTCCCTTCTTATAGGGCTTCCTTCTATAACTCAATTGTCTAGCACACACACGTGTGTGTTTGTGTGTGTGTGTGTGTGTGTGTGTGTGTGTGTGTGTGTGTGTGTGTATTTGCTTCTGAGAATATCCTCCAAAAGAATATAATCAGGTTACTATAGAGATAGTGCATTCATATGACCATTCACAATAGCAAATTATGGAATAAACCTAGGAGTTCACTGACAAATGAATGGATAAAGAAAGTGTAAAATACAAGAAAGAGTTTTAGCGAATTGGATTATACCATTTCAAGGAAGATGCATCTTGCTAAAGATCATCATGGTGAGTGCAATAAACATGATGCAGAGAGACAAGCATCACATGTTTTCTTTTGTTGTAGACTCCAGTTAGGGCAAAGAAAATAAACAGAAAACTACTCTGGATGTGGGAAGGTTATACAGCAGAATGATAGAGTGGATACATTAAGTAGATCAAGTATGTTAAGTTATATTCTTGTATGGAATTATTGCAAGGAAGTGCTGACTCTGTGCAATTTACATGTCATCATAAAAAGGCATAATAGTAATTCCTCCAGAATGTCTGGCTTAGAGGGCAATACCACCAACAGACATGCAGACAATGCTTGATCCCATGACAGGTTTCATATTTCATGGTAGATATGTTTTTATTAGCAATGAGAATATTTTAGGGGGGGTTGTACATTTTCTGCATTATCTCATTATGCTAAGATGTTATCCACCCAGCTTTTATGGGACAGCTTCCATTTATGATGCTAGCACTGGGGCAAATGATGCATTCTTTCACCTCAGAGAAGAACAAAAGTGACTTCATTCCATCCTGTGTTGTTCTCATTCCAAAGAAAGTAAGGAAGATGCTTGCCTTTAAGATGTTGGGGATGCATTTCTTACATGTGTCTACAACTTTGTTTGGTGCTGGGCACATGGCATTTAGAAATTTTTATTTGTTTCCTTCTGAAACAATACATCAGTTCCTACCACTTTCCTTCTGTGGCCAAATGGGTTCTTATTATAAAGCGTTGGTCAGTACATATTTAAAGACGGAAAGGCCTGGGGCTTTGACCTCATTCAATCCTATTTTATCAGGTAGTTAAAGTAGTAAGTGTGCATCCTCAGGCCATCTCAGTTGACAGGGAAATCTTAGAACAGTTGAAGGTAACTCAGGGATGCTTTGTCATTAAGGAGGCTTAAGATAGGATGGAAGAGGCATGGCCAAAAATGTTTCACAGAGAGGCATGTGACACAGAGTTATTGATACCATGTCATGGCCTGTTTATCTCAGTTTCCTTTCCTGGATCTCAGGAGTCCTGGTTTTCACTTCTGAAAAGAAGATAATTAAAGACCAAGGTGACTAAGACAACATGATTTGTTTGTTTGTTTGTTTTTCGAGACAGGGTTTCTTTGTGTAGCTTTACTCCTCTCCTGGATCTCACTCTGTAGACCAGGCTGGCCTCTAACTCACAGAGATCCACCTGGCTCTGCCTCCCAAGTGCTGGGATTAAAGGTGTGCACCACTACTGCCCAGCAATTTTTTTTTTAGTGATAATATGGGAGAAAAGTAAATTTATTACTAGATTTAAGATTTTCACATGTACACTCATTAATAAACAATGGTGATACTCAAAATAGCAGATGATAAAATGCCATTACATTCTGCTAAGAATGTGCTGAAAAATGGGATTTTAACCACTACCGTCATCTGTATGCGATTTGGCAGGGTTCCCAGGAGATGGTGGTCTACCAAGAATAATGAGAGACCTAGAAGCAAATATTCTGACTGTTAAAGACCTACCTAAGTTATTTTTATGAGCGGTTTGGAGTTTGCAACTCAAAACTTTCATAAAAATTGCCTTTGTCAAGAGGTAGATTTAGGTTGACTTTTATTGTTTGGAATCTTTTTTAAGCATATTATGTATAATACAAGAATAACACAAGGTCTGCCTTCCAATGACTTGGTGCCAGGTTTGAGAGATGCAGCTATTTAACACATGATTGTTGATTCCCTTTTTAAATGTCCAGTTTTGCAATTGGCAATACTTGCTGACACTATCAAGATTTATGTTTGCTCATTCAATGACTCAAGAAGCCTTTTTTGGTACTTAACAATACACCCAGAGTTATATCACGATGCTGATTCCACAAAGACATCACATCATAACCAGAGTTTCAGCTTCCTTGATGGCTATGTCAACGCTGAGCAAATTGGCACACCAAAGACTATCAGTTCTGTCAAAACAGGGACAGAGCATTATGTTTGCTTAAGGTCTACTACGTAAGGTTCTATTTATAAAGAAGTGGTCTGTCTTTGAGTCACTGGTAGATAAGAAAGACTATATTAATATGTAAAAATATTTAACTGCACTTGAAATTAGCATATATTCATTATGCAAATGAGATATGAATTTCTAGGAAAGTGAATATTTAGATATTTGTGAGTGTGTGTGTTCCCTTCTTGCTAGTTACTATAGCTAGGAGAAATGGATTGCCACATAATTACTTCATACTCCATAGAAAGAAATTCTCTGTAGCCATAAAGATGTGAGGGTTTGTTTTTTTTCTTGTTTTTACTCAGCAAATGAGAAATTGAGTTTCTCTTGTAAGTCCAAAGATGAGAACACATCTTCCTCCTGAGTTACCTAATGAAGTAAATAATCATTATATGTGTAGCCTGTGGCACAATGCAAGTCTGTATTTTCAGAACCAATGAACAAAGTGTGCATAGCCACTAGTATCTATCTGTAGCATGCAGAATTTATATTATGTCATATTTCAAGGAACTCAGAAGTCCCTGTTCCAGAGTCACAGCATCTCAGGATGGGGTGTGGCCGCTGCTGCAAAGGAATATTGTTTCTTTTGATAGTTCATGATGTTGAGTTATGGCAGCTTTGTGTCCTCAGCAGCCCCCAGCATCTGCTTTAGGAAATTGCATATTTTAAAGACAAAGCCCTATTCACAAAGCTTGGAACTGGTACATGTGCCTCGTGTGTGTGTGTGTGTGTGTGTGTGTGTGTGTGTGTGTGTGTGTTTCTGGTTGTCAGGACTGGAAGTGCAGCATGAAGACATTCTTGCTAAAACATTCTTGCTAAAGCATGTCCATTTGATTTATGATAGGCACAAGATATGCACAGTAGTTATTCCTCTAGACCATTTACGTGCTCAAATACTCACCAATGGACAGGCTCTGACTTTGATCTCATTTTTGTTCTGTTGAGAATCATGTGTTTCTTGTTTACAAGCATTTTTGTGTAATTTAATATAATTTTCATTCACTGAAATTTCCTCCCAAAACATGGCTGTATTCATATGCATATGTGTTTGCCTGTGTGTGTGTGTGTGTGTGTGTGTGTGTGTGTGTGTGTATTTATGCTCAGCAAAATAGCAAAACTATCTACACACTTAAAATAACTACAGTCAGACATATTAAATACATAGAGGTCAATAGTCTACCCCAGTTTTACTAATTTAGAAAAATTTAAGAGAATTTCATCCATGGGTACTGACTTCAATTAATATTCATCTTTCCTTCTCACCTCTCTGACTTCTTTTATGTTTCTTAGTACTCCCTCTCAAATGAATGACTCCTTTTTAAATTATTATTGTTACATTGATCTATCAATCATCTGTCTCTATCAACCATCTGTCTGTCTGTCAAACCTAATGAGTCCATTTAATGTTGCTCATATGTGGATATATTTATGACTGATCATTTAGGACTAGATAATCTATCATGGAGTTCATCTCTGAATAAACCTGAGTTTCCCTCTCTTGGCACCCATTGACTCCCTGTAGCTTTTCACTTAGGGGTGAAAACTTGTGATATGTTCCCCATCCACACTGATATTTCAGCTGATATAGTCATTATGGAAGTCTTATTTGGAGAACTGTATTGTTGAGATTTCATGGATGTAGCTTTCCTGTTAAGGACTATAAGATGCTATTTAGTAGATGGTGTTTTGGTCCTCTCTTACAGTCTTCCCAACCCCACATAACACATTGAAGCATAGTCATACTGATGCTCCTAACACAAATGTAGAGCTGAACCGGGGTCCTTCTCTGGCAAAAACTGAATGAAATAGCCCAGGAGAATGTTAGCCAGTTACAGGGTCTTGATTTACCTTTAAATTTTGTCTTTTATATAACCCATGCAGAGATCCCAACTCATGTTAGAACCATAGGTCACAAAGTATGCAGCCCTGTAATCATGGAAGTTACAGGCCTGCTATAGAGACATATATTCACTTATTATCCTTATAGTTAGCATCCACTGGCACCAGTTGTAGGGTATCATGCTTCTGAAGTTTAAATGTCATATTACTTATCTTTCTGAGGATTGAGTTTTAAAGCATAGCTACTCTGAACATTAAAATGATTGTTTTTACATTGTTTATTTATTTATTTGTTTAGCTTTCTTTCTTGAGACAGTGTCTCATACAGCCCAGGCTTATCTTGAACTTGCTTTGCAGCAGACTGGCCTTGCATTCTCTCATTCTCTTCTTTTCTTCTTACAATATCCTTTTTATTTCTCTCTCTCTCTCTCTCTCTCTCTCTCTCTCTCTCTCTCTCTCTCTCTTTGTCTCTCTACTTGTCTTTCTCTGTCTCTGTCTCTGTCTCTCTCTCTCTTTCTGTGTGTCTGTGTGTGTGTCTGTTCTGTGTGTGTGTGTGTGTGTGTGTGTGTGTGTGTGTGTGTGTGTATGTCTGTTTGTGTCTGTGCTTCTGTATGCCATGTATTTGTGGTTACTTACAGAGGTCAGAAGAGGGCATCAGATTCCCTGGAAATGGAGTTGCAGGCAGAGTTGTAAGCTGCCCAAAGTGGGTGCTTGGAACCAAACTCATGTCCTTTGGAAGAGCAGCAAGTGCTCTTAACTGCTGAACCACCTCTCCAACCTTATGCCTTGAACTCCTTGTCCTTTCTGTCCTGACTTCTCAAACCCTATGTATAGGCATGTACCACCACTTGAAAGCTAGCTTATAGAAGATGTACCGTCTATAATTTTTTCTACTCAATGTAGTCCTTTTTATCTCAATGCCCTTGGCCTATCCAGAATTATGCAGATCCCAAGGGATTAATGTCCTCTCAGGTCCAGCATTAGCTTATTTGGTGACATTCACTACATGGTAGAGGCACTGTGGGACAAACCTTTTTGAAGACTTAGCCCTTTAAGAACAGCAATTTCTAGGGAAAAGTAATCACTATCAGCAATTTTTGCAACGCTATCTGATTTTTAATCAAGGTTGTATAGATTCTTGTGCTGTGTGTATACAGATGGACTCAATGAAAAAAACAAAATGGCTATGAAGCACATAGCATTTTTCTTCCCTTCAATAACCTCATGTATGGGTTCTTAGAGGTAACAGAGCTTAATCTTGATGTTGTTGTGGCTGTCATAGCTTTGAGAATTAAACAATCTAGTCGTTCAGATTCAAAGACTAACTAAACTTAATTATTGTGTATTGTTCTGGTCTCCAAACTCTATGCCTTGATTTCTGATCCCCTCAGCAGTAAGACAGAAATGGTGATAGTTGTTATGGAGATTGAAAGGATATTGATATTGAACATCAAGTATTTGATATAGTGTTCATAATCTTTTAAACAGTGTTCTCCATACAACTGTTACAATTGCTACTAAAATGAGTCTTCCACTGGAAGGCTTCTTCTGTCATTCTATCATGTATTGTCTTCTCACAATATCCTACCGAGTTTATGCTCTGTGACAAAAAAAGAGCCCTGAGCTGTCCATGAGTGCTAGAACTCTGAATTCTATGCCTGTGATGTTACTAATGAGTCACGTGACCCCAGAAAAAATTTGCCAAACTCATTTGATCTCCATGTTCTCATATACAATGTCACAATCAGGAGACAGAAAATCCTTTGGACCTCTCCCAGCCCTTGCTTTACAGATATGAAAGGATTCATTCCTAAATGCCCTGTCTTGCTTCTGGGTATTGGTTTTTACTGTGGTTCAACTGTTTCAGAATTTCCCAGAGAGAATTCAGTGCCATCCTTCCTCAGAGTGCATAATTCCTTATGTTAACTTTTTGCACTTTGTCGGTGAATTATAATAAAGTAGCACAGATTTGCCTGAGTGCTAGGTAGAAGTGAGCAATAGTGAGAGCCTGTTTGTTTTCCTGAGAATTAGACAAGAGGAGAGCTTGGATATGGCAGGGCAAGCTCAAGCTGGAAGTTGTGAAATTGAACACTGAGCTTGAAAAATAGAATATGAGCCTGTTATAGAAGAGAAAATGAGACAGGCTAATTTCCCTGAGTTGGCTGAAAGACACATCTGATAATGCCCTGTCAATCTGTTTATTCACTTAGCCTGCACAGCATGAGTGCCTCTTGTATGCCAGTGCTGACTTATAAGACTTCTCAAAATCCCTTCATTCCTAGTCTTCTAGCTTATCATGAGGGATATTATTTTCCCCAAATGACAAACAATATTTCCCACTTGTGGATTTCTACCAGTTAATGGCTTTTTGCTGTGCTCTTGGTCACTAGAGAGTGGTATGGGGGTCTAAATATGATTGACTATAGAATCTTGTTCCTTAACTCTTTGTGAAGATTAAAGAAGTATGCTTTAATTATTGATGCAGCTCTGTTACTATCAAAGACATGGAAGCTTGAGGCATGGAATCTATTTTCATATTTCTAGTTGGAAGGTACAGGCATCCATTTTTGTTGCTAGCTTAGCTTTGTTCTTGGATCGGTAGTCACCATACAGGATGGATGTAATGAACAATGGAGAGTTACTGAAGTCATGGAATATTGTACTAAGTCTCTCATGTTTGTTCTTTTTAGTTATCATTTGTCCTACTCCCATTGATATCATTATAATAAAATTGTATAAATGTAATTCCTTTCAATAAACACTACAAATTTTGAGAAGTGTTTCAAGGAGAGTTCCATCCTGTCTTATCTGATGCTAGGGTAACCAATGATATAAGATGAATTGTTAAATGGTCTTATTAATAAAAAAAAACTCAGAGCCAGATATTGGGGTAAAAACTGAGAGTTCAGGGGAGCAGAAAGAATTCAGTCACGCTCTTACCATTAGAAATCCTCAGCTAAAAGGAGAGCCACTTCCTGAATACCCATGCCTATATCCTTTCTGTCCCTGCCATCTCACTTCTTCTCTCCGCCCAGCTACATCACTTCCTCTTCTGCCCAGCTCTGTCACTTCCTGTCTGTCTGTACAGACCTCCACACCTTTATGGTTAACTAGTGTTGGAATTTAAAGGCATGTGCCACCACACCTGGCTCTGTTCCCAGTGTGGCCTTGAACTCACAGATATCTGGATGAATGTCTGCCTCCTGAATGCTAGGATTAAAGGCATGTGCTACCATTGCTTGACTTCCGTGTTTAATAGAGTGGCTGGCTTTTTCCTCTGATCTCCAAGTAAGTTTTATTTATTAGAGCACAAATAAAATATCACCACACAGTTCTCCTGGAAGATCTTGTATATTATCATTCTTTGGGGAGGTGATGTTTGAATATGACATTATTATGGCTATGTGCACAGTTGGCTATAGCTTAATGTCAATACATGGATTATAAACATTTATAATTGAATTAAATACTGGTTCAGATGAACTGAATCATCTTTGGATATTAGGGAAAAGGTGCTCTACAAAGACCATTAATTGCATAACATACTTCAATATTTGTTGGCTCTTTATCTTGAGATTGCTAATATGGATGTGGCTCTATAGAGTGGTATATGAATATACTTGACTTGGAAACAATGTTGGTAGAATGGATATACAAGTCTTTGCTAAGGAAAATGAATATTAAATTTGACAATGCCAATGATGGATACCTCCTTAGGAGTTTTTTTCTACTGTATATTTTTACAAAACACTGTGTATTTTTATATAATTATTTCTGTCTCCCCAGCCCCTCTTGTGTGAAAAAAAGAGAATTAATTTTGCTCTCAAATATTGAGCAGGTAACTGGCATAGGACCACAAGCTTGCAAAAGGAGTAATAAGTGGCACAGTTTCTAGTGTTAGGAGTGCAAGTTGGTTGAGTCTACTGACTAAAAATCTTGAAATACATATGGACATAGTATCCTATTGGCAAGCCTTCTGTAAAAACATCTGAGTTACTGTCTCAAGGGGCAAATTTGTAATTCCATGGTCATAAACTAAGTGTAAGATGTCTTCCCTGATCTAGATTCTGAGGTTGTACTAGGACATAGTCTTCATTGTCAAGTAATCATCTTGATTTTCCAGATCATCCTTGGACAAATTATTATATTCACCATTGTTTTCTCTTCCCCCTTCTCCTCCATTTCTCCTTTTCTTCCTCCTTCCCTCCCTTTCTACATCTGTTTTTCTCTTTCTCTATATGTCTCACCATGGCCTAAATACTCCAGCATCAGCATCTCTGTGCATGCCTTATGACTACCATCTGTGATTTCCTCTGATGACCATCCCAAAAAACCATAAAGCCCTTTCATCTGTGAACTTTCCTTTATAGCCCATATCTCCTCCTCTGTTCCATTCCTGCTTTCTGCTCTTCTTATTTTCACTCTCTCAGAAAACACTGGGAAACCTGTATTCATAGGTGGTGGATACAAATTTAGGGGACAAATTTTTGAATTCCTGGGTCATTTCAAAATATTCACCTGGGCATTAACACACAGTTACAAGGAGTCCAGAAATGTGCTTCATCCCTACAGGCAGAAGGTAATGGCATAGACTTTGGGGATAGAGAGGCTGAAAAAAATTGAACAGAAAAGTTGAATGTGAGGTTGAGTTGGACTTGAGCTTTGTGCAAGAGGTCATGTATATAAAAACAGTGGGCATCACAAGGATGAGAACTTAATGTTCTGGATGGTTTAAGAACCAACAAGCTTTGACATCTTCTTCCTGGGAATCTTTCCAGTCCACACACAGTGCTCTCCTCTCTTGACTGCACCTTAAATTGGAATTATTGTTTTCTGTAGATTTTTAGCAGGTTAAAGTTATGACCAAGGCTGGAGCTGAATTGGCTTCAGGTAATGCATCACAGGCAGACACCCATGCAATGGGATTCCTGTTCTAGGCTGTATGCACCAGTTACACTTTTCTCTGAGAGTGTGAAATACATTCCACTCCTGTGAATGTTTCAGGTTGCCATGCAGAGTGCATCAGAATTTCTCTAGTAATTTATATTTTTATTAGAAAAATGATTATAAACATCCAGCAGAGTTGAAAAGAAGGTACAAGGGTTCCTATATAGCACATATATTAGAGCATCCCTCTGTTGACATCATGCCTGGCCATGGGATAGTCATAAAAATTTAAAAACAAATAATAAAAAATTAGTATAATATGTATAACTAGTTAATATAATTAATCAGTCATTCACATAAAGGCCATTCAATAAAATACAGATCTTATTAATGTTTTCCCAAATTTTCTCACCAATATCCTTTTTGTTTTAGGGTTCAAGAAAAGATATTGCAAATTATTTTTTAATTTATGTTAGTTCCCTCCAGTCTCTCCAAGCCCCTTAATCTTCACTTTTGAACTGGTGCTGACCAAGTACCTCAGTTTGACTTTACCTGACATTTTCTATGATTAGGCTGAGATCCTACATTTGAGGGAAGAATAGCACAGGGGTGCATCATACAATGCCAGGGGTGCATGCTGTTACCATGCCTTCTTACCAAGACATTAACCTGATCATTTGACCCAGACAATATGTACTAGATGTCTTGTGTCCTTGCAAAAGCTCCTTTTCTCCCCTTTTCAATCTGTGTCCTTTGTGACAGAAATAACTAAGTAAAGCTCATACTTAGGGCAAGAGGATTTAAATTCCAAGGATTTATGGACATATATTAAAACTGTTATAGAAATGAGTACCATTTTGAAGGTGATGCCATCAGACTGTATAAGTGTCTTAGGTTAACTCAAAAGTTTCACCACTAATTTTAATTTACCAATACATTTTTGTTTGCAGTAACTATTGTCATAATTATTTAAAGCATATTTCATCTCTTTTACTTATTTTCCATTTATTGATTAGGATAGAATTCTTATGTAAAGAACATACAGCCTTTCTCTTTCATTTGTTTATTTACTCATTTACTTCTATCTGCATAGCTCAAATCTACTTTATTGAGTTTTTTAAAATTCACCAATATCATGGATCAGTTTATGATAGACTGCATATACAATGAAGTTCTATAAGATTATAACAGAGATAGAATTTCATATCACAGTATTTTATTGTACTCTTCTGTGTTTAGATGTGTTTATAGATATCACTGTATTGTAGTTGTCTACAGAATTCAACACAGTAACATGCTGTGCAGGTTTACAGCTTAGAAGCAACAAACTACACCACATAGCCTACCTGTGAGGTACAACAGACCATGAAGGTTTGTGGACTTACAATCTATATCAGTGCAAGAATAAAAAGGCCCATTGTTACATCTATTGGGATGCATCCCACTGATAAAGTAATGTATGGCTATAATATTGTTATTTATTTTATTGCTAAAATTATTCTATCTTTAGCCATAGGTGTGTTTTTGCAAGTAGTAGCCTTTTCACTCTTGGCTTCTTGCAACAATTAGAAAATGTATGTATACTTGGCTATCCTCAGTAGCCACAAGGAATTGATTCCACTTCTATGTGGATGCCAAAACACACAGATGCTCAAGTCCCTTAAGTGATACACTTCATATATCCTCCTGTAAACTCTCTAGCTTACTTATTGGCCTAATAATGTATATAAATGCTATATAAGTTGTTATTATCATGTATTGTTTAGGAAATAGTGACAAGAAGAACAAAGGTCTAAACAACTATTTTCTAAATGTCAATCATGATAAAATCAGTGGCTGTGTAATCTACAGATACTGATGATCAACCCTATATTAATGTATGTCCATAAATATATCTATGAGAAGGCCAGGCACATACCATGACAGGCTCCTAATAACTCAGTTAAGAACTAGACCTCAGTTCCTGCTTATTGAACCTGGACAGGCAGTTTCTGAGGAAGCCACAAAGGACAATCATTGTTCAATGCCCCTGACAGCAGGTGTGAGAGAGACAGTACATACCAAGTCTGGGCCAGTGGGCCAGCCCTCACAGTCAATGGCTCAAGGTAATAACCAAATAAGGACAGGACCTTGGACTTGTCCAGACTTACCCCAAAATGGGAAAATTATAGCCCTAGCCAACCTCTGCTAGCCCTAACCAATCAGGAGCATACTAATATGATTGCCAATCAAGTAAACCAGTAATATCTGAGATGATTTAACTGTCCCTGAAACTCCCCTTAGTTGTGCTTAAAAGGAGTCTGCGAGCCTCTCTCAGGGTCACCATCCTGCCTTTGTGTAGGATTTGTGGCCCCAGCATGCTGGTACCTTTATTCTCGAGATAATAGACACTCTTGCTGATGGTATACATGGATGTTGGTCTTTTGTGGGACTTCTCCAAGACTCTAACAATCTGCATTTCTGTCTTCATCAAAAGCCACCTGTGTTATATGTTTTGGAAATTACTTCTGTGTACTATACTTTGTTCCAGATACATGTATACCTGTGTATTGACCAACACTCCACAGCCTTGATTATTGTATATGTATAGGACACTGTAAAATTATGTAATCTGAGTGCTTCATCTTTACTTTTCTTCTAAAATAATTAGTTTAGCTATTATTTATCTTCCACATAAATTTAAAATAAACTTGTAAATATCCCCTAAGCAAATTTTCTGGGTTTCTGTCTTTTGATCAATTGGAAAACAATTAGATGTTACCAATAACCTTGCTATCCAAGACTGTGGCACCCAGCTCCATTTGTTTGTCTTGAATGATTTTCATTAGTAATGTGTGTGTGGCTTGAATGGACCATTCTTTCATGTTTCCTTCTTGTACCTGCAGGCTTTTGTGCTTGCCCTTAGCTATTTAGAAGGGGGCCCTGTTCCCTACCCATTCCATTTCCTTATTTCTGGCATTTAGAAATAAAGTTCATGTTAAAACATTAACCTTATATTCTGTGACTTTGATAAACCCACTTATTGGGCACCAGTAGACCAGTAAAGTCACCTTATAAGAAATTTCTTTTTTAAAAGATGTTTGTCAAGAATTCAGTCTCAATACATCAAGGGTATTTACAATATCTTTTCTTTTTCAATGACATTTGGTACTTTGTGTCTTTCAAGAATTGATTGATTCCACCCAGGTTGTCCAGTTTCTGAAGATGGAGTTGCTCAGATTATCCCATTCTATTCTTATCCTTTTAATGTCTGTAAAATCAATACATATTTCCTTTTTTATTTCCAGTATTAGCTATTGTTTTTTTTATTTTCTTGTTCAATCATTCTTTAGTTTTATGAATTGTTGTGGTATCATGGATTTTCAAAATTATCTATTTTTAATTTCATTGATTTCTTCTCTAATATTTATTTTTATATTTCTTCTGCATACTTTGTGCTTAAATTGATGTTTTTGCCTGGTTTCTTAGATGAAAATGCAGGTTGAAAACTTGAGACTTCTCTTCTATTTGAAAGTCACCTTCCGTCTGCAGACCCATCTGTACTTTCTACTTTTATTCAACCCCACAAATTTTATGTTAGATTTGCATTTTCATTCAGTTCAAAGCACATTTAAATTTACCTTGAAATGTTCTTCTTAGTTCTCTGGTTATTTATGAGAATAGTTGGGAATTTTCTGTATTTTTGTTTTAGATTGATTTAGAGTTTAATTCATTATGATCTGAGAGCACATATTGTATTATTCTTGTTCTTTTAAATTTGTCAAATTTTTCTGTGTTTCACACCCTATTTTGTTGCGGTACTGCTCTGAGTGCACTTGAGAGGAATGTTTATTCTGCTGCTGTTTGGTGGAATGTTCTATAAATGTTGACTTGGTTCAGTTGTAGAGACCTGTTCATGTCAACATTTAGCTCCCTCTTTACTGTCTACCCACTTGTTCTATCAAGCAAGAGTAGAGTGCTGATGCCTCCAGAGAGCATGATTGTCTATTTCTCTTTCCCATTTTGTATAATGTGAATCTCTGTGCAGAGTTACACATGTTAAGATAGCACTTCTGATTCAGTCTTCAAGACAGCTCCACTGAGGATTCACAGGACTCTTACCAAACTTCAGAGTGCCTGTGGAGTACCTGGAATGAGGTCCTAGGGAAGAGTGTGGATATTCCTGCTCTGCCTCCCCATCACTTCACTTTCCATCCTAGCCCATATTTAATCTGGACAAATTTGATACAAAAAGAATTTAGCTGAATCTCACCAGACTCCAAAGGTAACCAGCTGCTGGATTCTGCTACTCCCTGTACACACCTGCACTTTTCTATCCCCAGTGTTTCTTTATTGGTTGCTTCTAACTGCTGTCTTCCCACTGTTTAAAAGCAGGACCTGGTTACTGTTCCTTCTGCAGTCTTTTCCAGTTGTGAGAACATGCTTTATCTATCTTTAAGCTGAAGCCAGTCCTCAGAAATGTTTACAGATTTATTTTCTTTTTGGGGAATTTTAGAGAATCAAAACTTCTGTGATTTTGTTTGTTCATTCTTTGCCTTTCATATGAGAGTGTGTGTGCGTGTGTGTGTGCGTGTGTGTGTGTGTGTGTGCGTGTGTGTGCGTGTGTGTGTGTGTGTGAGTGTGTACATGAGTATGAATGTGTGTATGTGAGGGTGTGTGTGCGTGTGTGTGTGTGTGTGTATGTGAGTGTGTACATGAGTATGAATGTGTGTATGTGAGGGTGTGTGTGTGTGCGTGTGTGTGTGCGTGTGTGTGCGTGTGCGTGTGTGCGTGTGTGTGTGTATGTGAGTGTGTACATGAGTATGAATGTGTGTATGTGAGGGTGTGTGTGTGTGTGTGTGTGTGTGTGTGTGTGCGTGTTTCTTGTGCTGCATTATAGCTTGGCTTCCCCTGTTGGAGGAATCACTATCAGACAATGATCACCTCTGCCTGAATTTTATTTAAAGCTTTCTGTTCATTTTTAATCATTGATTTTTTTTCACAGTGGAAATGCATATTTTCTGCTCCTTTCTTCCATGTTAATGTGTATCTCTATGTTCTGTGCCCTATGTGTGTGCAGTTGCCTTGTAGAGGTGATCCTCCAGGCCATGCTGCTACACTCTGAGTACAGGTTGAAGAAAGGGAGACACTATGATTATTGTTTGGGAACACAGTCTCCAAAGAATTATTTCTCCAGGATTAACTTCAGCTTGAGTGGCTTCAAGTCCTGGGCATGTGTTGTGGTTAGGTTGTAGAAACCTTGTTTTTTTTTTTTTTTTTTTTTTCAAAGAACTACACCTGCTTTTTCTTGATCACAAATAACTATTCTCCAGGTCATTTTAGATGGCTATTGAAGTATTGCTGAACTCCAAAAGGTGGAGATACCCAGTAACAAGTACCACTGGTACTTATGTTTAATTAAATTTTTGTGACTTAGAGTTCAGTACAATTATGAAATAAGACATGAGGACAGTCAAAACACAGCATTGAACTGTTAACTGACCTGAGACATTGTAACATTAAGCAACAAAATAGAACAAATTTATTTTCAATAGCTTTGCCTAATGGAAAGAGATAGGCAATATATATATGGACCCTGCTTTATTGCTGAAGGCAGTCTGATTTGCAAAATCATTCAAACCAGAGTTCATCTATCACACTGGAAGTAAAACAGAGTAAATGTTTTTCAGTATTGATATGTTTAAATTAGAAATGTCTAATAATATATAGAATATATATATTAGAAATAACTACTTTATGGGGGCTGGAGAGATGGCTCAGAGGTTAAGAGCACAGACTGCTTTTCCAGAGGTCCTGAGTTCAATTCCCAGCAACCACATGGTGGCTCACATCCATTTGTAATGAGATCTGGTGCCTTCATCTGGCCTGCACTCATACATGCTGTATACATAATAAATAAATAAATTTAAAAAAAGAAATAACTACTTTATACATGCAGTGTGCCCACACTTCTCAAGAAACTTCTCTTCATATCCACTGGGATTTCTAATGGATGAAGAAAGAAAACCACAAGTTGAATGACCTTTTAATATTTGTAAGATAATTCAGAAGCTAATGAAAGGTCTTTTAAGCTAGTATCTCCATTAGTGCAATATTTAAAATAATAAGAATGAAACACCATCAATTTTGTATGAGAAGATATTGTAAATAGTATTATTTGAGATTTGGGAGCATCTGAGCTCCTAAGTGTTTGCTGGCACTTTCTGTGGTTAGGAAAAAGCACCCAGCTAAATATGTAATCCTGAGCCAGTCTCGGTGGTGCAAACCTTAAATCCCAGCTCACTGGAGGCAGAGGTAGCTGGATCTCTGTAAGTTGGAGGCCAACTGGATCTACAAAGTGACTTCCAAGACAGCTAGGGCTACTTAGAGAGACTCTGTTTCAGAAAACAGACACAAAATAATGATAATATAAAATATGTGTTTCTGGGGAAAAACTATGTGGTTTATGGCCACAGCTCAACTGACATTGCTCTTCATTATCAGTGGATGATGGAAATCTCAGAGGAGCATACTCACTCACAGTGGACCCCCAAGTCTTAACCATCTTCACCAATTCTGTGGCCTTGATGCAGCCAAGTCATTGTTGTGTCCCTGCGAGCTTCCTAGGATTAGAAAATCTAATGGTTGAAACCCAAGCAGAAAAAAAATTATCAAAAATTTTGGTTCTTTATTATGGATATTAAGTGTTCCCCATATATTGAAGCATTGATAATAATCCTAACAATCTATAGTGTAAGCTGGAGGTGGTAAAGTTTGTGACCTGAGGTCTGATGAGAGTTCAGTCTATAGTGGTGCATCCTTAAGAGTGGTATTAGGACCCCAGCCCCTTCTCTTTCCGTTCTAGCTGCCATGGGGTGAACACATTGTATGCCCATGGATTCCCTGACACAGTATGCCCAACAAAACAATAAAACAAAACATAAAACACTGGGTTGAACTATGCCTTTTTCTCATTTTTGAGTTGATTATTTCAGGAATTTTGTCTCAGTGACAAAAAGCTAACTAACATATATTGTAGCTGAAAGTTTTTCTGTGTCCCGCCTGGCCCGCAGTCAAGACAAATCTCTCACCCACTGGTCCTGCAGCCACTCAGACCCAAATAAACACATACAGGCTAATATTATTTTAAACCATGGCCATGGCAGGCTTCATGTTATCTAGTTTTTATATTTTAAATTAACCCATTTCTATAAATCTATAGATTTTGCCACATGGCTCATGGCTTACTGGTACCTTTACATCTTGCTTCTTCTCACAGCAGCTAGCAGCATGTCCTCTGCTCTGTCTTCTTCCTTCCTCTCTCTCTCTTTAGAATGTCCAGCCTAACCTAATTCTGACTCATCATTGGCCAAACAGCTTTATTTATCAACCAATCAGAGCAACACATTTTCACAGCATACAAAATGACATCACCCATCATTTCCTCTTTTCTTTCTATTCAAAAGGAAAGTTTTAACTTCAACACAGCAAAATTACATATAACAAAACAGTTATCAAGCAAGATTTATAGTTATAATACCTAGTCTATTTGTATTTGACAAAATCAAAGAAGATATCCTATCTATCCTATATTTCTTTTTTTTTTTTTTTTTTTTTGGTTTTTCGAGACAGGGTTTCTCTGTGTAGCTTTGCACCTTTCCTGGAACTCGCTTGGGAGACCAGGCTGGCCTCGAACTCACAGAGATCCGCCTGGCTCTGCCTCCCGAGTGCTGGGATTAAAGGCGTGCGCCACCACCGCCCGGCTTATCCTATATTTCTGAGTCTAAAGTTTCATATCTAATTTATCTTTTATCATAACCAAGGAAGATTATAACTATAAATAACATGACTGTAAGTTTGACTATCATAGAAGACTAATTATTAATCTGTATTTCTTAATTATCCATTACAATTTAAATGAGTTACTTAAACATAATACCTTAAACAAGAGTAAAACTATACATACAGTATAACAAAATTAACTTTAAATTTGTAATAAACTAAAATCTATGGCATTGTAAAACATTTTACACAAGTTGTTGCTCTTTAAAACTAGGTTCAATAATCTACCCTTTCATCCTATCACATCTATATTCTATCCCCCTTTTTTCTTTAGAAAGATATTGACTTTAATTTGTAACCAATCTCTAAAAAAGACAAATATCCATAATGCATTTTTAGGGAATGTGAGTATAGTTTTCTGGGCTACTTCCTGCTGATAGAGGGTGCTGTATTCTTATGGGAACACAAAGAAAATTTTAGGATTATGGTCAAGTCCTGACTGAATAGTCTGTGAGGCTATATTCTCTGAGCCAGTTGCCTTGAAGTTGAGTTTGGATGTTGGATGATCTGGGCCATGGTTTCATTGGAGACCTTTCAGGGGGTCTTGGCTGGTCAAACCATATTAGCCTGGGAGCAGTCCACGGGTTCTCATCTTCTGTGGAAACAAAAGCAGAACCTTTTGATTCATGTTATAATATATGACAGTCGTAAAACTTATATTTAAATTGAGATTAAGTTCCAGACATTCAGTGTACCCCAAAGAGTGTGAAGAGGAAAGAGTTGGAAGTCCAATAATCTAACTGCCCAACCTGGTGATATAGTGATTCACTTCTAAGAATAATGCAAAAGATCAGTGTAAGGATAGAGTTGACCTTATAATAAAATTGCTAATTACATGTTTTTCCTACAGGGCAGGGCAATGGTAGTTTAGAATTCTCCTCTGATACCTTGCAGACTCACCCACTCAGTTATGTTATCAAAGTGCTAATTAATCCAAATAAATAGTAAAAATCAGTTAGAATTTAAAATACAATTTGGTTTTAAAAATCAATATAGGGCTGATCCATGTGACAGGGAAGAGACACTATGAAGTCTTTTGCATTGAATATATATGTATACACATTTCACCCTCTGATGTGCTACACAATATAGCTTGCTTTTCCTGAAGAAAAATATCCTTCCCACATTAAGATAATTATAGTAATGAAATAATAGATTGTTGTATTTGCAATTGGTAATTAGGTATTTACTGAATATGTGGCCAGTATCTAGGGAATAAGTGAATTTATGAGCTATAATTACTAAAGAAATAACAATGAAAGATAAATCTCTCTTAGCTGTGTTTTTTTTCCTTTTATTAAAAAATAACCATTTTCACTGGGCAGTGTTGGCGCACGCCTTTAATCCCAGCACTTGGGAGGCAGAGGCAGGCAGATCTCTGTGAGTTCGAGGCCAACCTGGTCTACAAAGCGAGTTCCAGGAAAGGCGCAAAGCTACACAGAGAAACCCTGTTTTGAAAAACCAAAAATAAAATAAAATAAAATAAATAACCATTTTCTCACACAATATATGCTGATTACAATCTACCCTCCCTCTATTCATCTTAGTTCTTCCCTACCCCCCTCCCATCTGGAACCACACCCTTTCTATCTCTCATTAGAAAACAAACAGGCTTCTAAGGGGTTATAACATAATATAATAATATAATATAGTAAAAATAAAATAAAAACTAATACATTGGAATAGGAGAAAATAAACAGAAGGAAAAGATCCCAAGAAAAGGCACATTAAACAAATATAAATGCAGAGACCCACTTGTTGACACACTCAGGAATCCCATAAAAACACTAAACTGTAAGCCATAATACATAATGCAAAAGTCTAAAGGGTAAAATGAGAGAGAGAGAGAGAGAGAGAGAGAGAGAGAGAGAG
>CABHPR010153609.1:31505-42495 GCA_902168415.1 Peromyscus melanophrys | reverse complement strand
TGTGTGTGTGTGTGTGTGTGTGTGTGTGTGTGTGTGTGTGTGTGTGTCTATGCTATGGTGAGTGGCCGCAGCTCAGGGGACAATTCGCAGGAGCCAATTTTCTTTCTCCAGAATGTCGATTCCATCTTACCACTCCAACTCCTGTTTTTAATGAGTAAATTTTAACACAGAAGCTTGATATGATGAAGTATATGACACCGTTGTTAAATCCCTATAATGGAAGTATGGATTAGGCAAAAAACCAAGTATGTAGTATGTACCTTTTAAAAAATGTGTTCCTCTCTTTTGTTCATTATTTTATTAAAATTATTTGAGGATGCTGGCTGAGTCACAAATTGTGCATGGCAATGGATTAGAAAAACTATCAAAATTTCTGTGGAGACTCTAGAAGACTTTGTTGAATCACTATTCGGACATATGACTGTGACAGCAAGAATAAAATATCAGAATAAATGTACACCACCCACAACTAAGAAGAAAAGTTCCTCCAATCAGGACCATGAGATAACTCCAAGAGTTAAGGCTTCTTCCACCAAGTCTGATAATCTGGGATTGATCTTTGGAAGTCGTAAGATGGTAGGAGAGAAAACCTTCCAAAGTCTTCCTCTGACTTCCACACTTACTCTGTAACACACACACACACACACACACACACACACACACACACACACACACATTAAAAAAAAAAAAGAACAAGAAAGCTCCCCAGAAAGGTGTGAGTCTCAGTATTTGAGTAAGTGCTAGTATTTGTTGGAAACAGGAAAGTTACCCAATTGTATAGAGTTTAGCAATATTTTAGAGGAAGACATTCTCTGAAAAGATGGAGTGAGGTGTAGAACATGTAAGGGAAATGGATGAAATAAGAGAAGAGAATTAATTAAAAAATTTCTTGAAAAAAGATGAGAAGAAAAATTTACAGCAGGAAGAAGTCATTATTCATAACACCCCCTCTCTCTTTTTATTAATTACAGATGGTTCTAAGTTTACCTTCAACACTTTAGATTGTCCAGTGGTGCAGCAGTACTGTGAGTTCAATAGAAATTATATTTTGAATGTTTAATTTGGGTATTTTCCCAGGCTAGTGATAGGTGATATTTTCCTCAACCTGGGAAGTGGAATTTAGCTTCTGCTCCCATTCACTACAGGTACAATATGTATGAAGTAGGTTTTGTGTCAGATGTTTTACTCAGCCATAAGTTTATACAAGTTTTTGAGCAAATTTAAAGTATACTCAGCTCAGCTATGGACAGAGTTAAAATTTTTAAGCACATTTCAAAATTAGTGCATATTAAATGATGTACCATATAATGGTTTTCAAGGAGACTTTTAGTATATGCTATGTAAGACATTGATGCTATTCCCACCAACACTTTAATAACACTTATATCCTGCCTTCCTCTCACTGCTTCTGTTCATATTACATAATAGCATCATTTACTTAACAATACTTTCAACTCATGATGGGTTATTTAGTGCACAGCCCATCTTAAAGAGCATTTGTGCATGAATCTGTTTTTTTCTGGTTAAAGGAAAGATTTGAGTATTCAGAACTTTCAATTTGAGTATTCAGAAGTCACAGTAGGAGGTGTGATGGTCTACAAAGTAGAGTTGAAGAATTGTTTCACAATAGCACAGGAAATGTATCAAAGGTAGCAAAGAAAAAGTTGGTCCTTTTTGTTTTTGTAGTGGTTCACACAGAGAAGGTGTTGTACCTGAAGTTTGCTCCGGTCCTGCCCAGCCCTACGGACCCTGCAGCCACTTATAAAATAATCACTCAAAAGTTTATGTTAATTACAAACTTTATGGCCTATTGGCTCAAGCTTCTTGCTAGCTAGCTCTTACCTCTTAAATTACCCATTTCTATAAACCTGTGACTCATGGCTTATAGGTATCTACATCTTGCTTCTCATGGAGGCAGCTGGCAGTGTCCTCTCTGTTTCCCCATTAAGATCTTGTAGATAAGATTAGGGAAATTTAAGGATTTTTTGACATATTTATGAAAAATATGAGCTACTAGAGCATTTTTAGAATTACTTAAATATTTGGAATTAATTGTACTGAAAATGTGTGAGCCTTTTTCTCAGATTAGCGAGCATTTGATATTAAGAGCTTTGAGAAAAACATTGAACAACATTTAATGCATTATTGAGTTTGAGGTGGGTAAAACCTGAATTATGTAGTTTAGTACTAGCCAAGAAAATTATTTCAAGTCCTAATTACTCATTTCCTTTAAATCATAACTCTAAAATGCAATATCACATGTCTTGAGATGGCAATCATACCATTATTAAACCCTGGCTACATGCCACTGTGTTGACAATCATGCTGTAGTTAACTCCTGGTTTTCTCTGTTTTTAATCATCAGCAGAATTATTTTGCAGCTGCTTCTTATCTTTTTTTCCACCTAAAAGTGTTATAAGCTCTGTTTGACTGCCAATAGTCTTGTAATATGTCGCTGTTGAAATAATAAAAGTTATTCAGAAGAAAAGGACGTAACTTTTTATTATTTTTTTATTTAAAAAAATTCTTTCCCTTTACATACCAACCTCTGTTCCCTCTCCCCCCTCTTCTCCCACTCCCCCCACCTATCCCCATCCCACTCCCATCTCCTCCTCATAAATGGTAAGCCTTCCCTTGGGTAATCAACACAGGCTGGCATACCAAGTTGGGGAGAGACCTAGCCTCTCCCCACTGCATCAAGGCTGTCTTTTTATTCTTATCTCAAAACACCAACCTATCCATGGCTGTATTCATCCTATATATCTTTTGTCCAATAAAGTAAAAATCTATCTAGCTGACAGAAGAGAGCTAGCTGTATTTGAATCCAGAACCTGTACTCTACTTTCTAGATAAAAAAATACTTTCAAGTATCCACAGTCTTTTGTGCTGGGACATGTCTTTCTGTATGTTGTGACTATATGTTGTTCCCATCGGTTAACAAAAAAGCTGCTTTGGCCTATGACAAGGCAGCTTAGAGGCAGGCAGGAAAGGAGAGAGACAGGAAAGAGAAAGGCAGAGACTGGGGAGACACCTGCCTGCTGCCCAAGGAACAACTTGCCAGCAGACTAGTAAGCCTCGCCTATGTGGAAACTTACAGAATAATAGAAATGGGTTAAATTATAAGAGCTACCTAGAACCATGCAGCAGTGGCACATGCCTTTAATCCAAGCACTCAGGAGGCATAGGCAGACAGATCTCTGTGAGTTCGAGGTAAGCCTGGTCTACAGAGTGAGATACAGGACAGGAACCAAAACTATACAGAGAAACTCTGCCTCAAAAACAAAGACAAAAACAAACATACAAACAAAACAGAGAGAGAGAGAAAGAGAGAGAGAGCTAGAGAGCTAGCAAGAAGCTTGAGCCATAGGCCATGGCCATAAACTTTTAAGTAATATAAGGCTCTGTGTGTTTACTTGGATCTGAGAAGCTGCAGGACCATGGGTGAGAGAGATTTGTCTTGACCTGGTCTTGGGGGAGATTGATTCCCAATTTTCTAAGAAAGTGTCATATTGACTTCCAAAGTGGCTGTACAAGCTTGCATTCCCACCAGCAGTGGAGGAGAGTTCCCCTTGCTCCACATCCTCTCCAGCATAAGCTGTCTTCAGTGTTTTTGATCTTAGCCATTCTGATGGGTGTTAGGTGGTATCTCAGAGTCATTTTGATTTGCATTTCCCTGATGATTAGGGATGTTGAGCAATTCCTTAAATGTCTTTCAGCCATCTGAGCTTCCTCTGTTGAGAATTCTCTGTTTAGCTCTATAGCCCATTTCGGGCATTTTGATGTCTAATTTCTTGAGTTCTTTATATATTCTGGATATCAGCCCTCTGACAGATGTGGGGTTGGTGAACATCTTTTCCCATTCTGTAGGCTGTCGCTTTGTCTTGTTGACTGTGTCCTTTGCGCTACAAAAGCTTCTCAGTTTCAAGAGGTCCTATTGATTGATTGTTTCTCTCAGTGTCTGTGCTACTGGTGTTATATTTAGGAAGTGATCTCCTGTGCCAATGCGTTCAAGACTACTTCCTACTTTCTCTTCTATAAGGTTCAGAGTAACTGGATTTATGTTGAGGTCTTTGATCCACTTGGACTTAAGTTTTGTGCACAGTTACAGATATGGATCTATTTGCAGCCTTCTACATGTTGACATCCAGTTATGCCAGCACCATTTGTTGAAGATGTTTTCTATTTTCCATTGTACAGTTTTGACTTCTTTGTCAAAATTATATGTTCATAGGTGTGCGGATTAATATCAGGGTCTTCATTTTGATTCCATTGGTCCACATGTCTGTTTTTATGCCAGTACCAAGCTGTTTTTATTACTGTAACTCTATAGCAGAGCTTGAGGTCAGGGATTATGATGCCTCCAGAGGTTGTTTTATTGTACAGGATTCTGTTAGCTATCCTGGGTTTTTTGTTTTTCCATATGAAGTTGAGTATTGTTCTTTCTATGTCTGTGAAGAATTGTGTTGGTATTTTGATGGGGATTACATTGATTCTGTAGATTGCTTTTGGTAAGATTGCCATTTTTACTAAGTTAATCCTGTAAACTGGACGTGAGGGGGGTAATGAAGGGCAAGGGTCGAGGGAAAGAGAGCTTAGGGGAGTGGGAGATCCCAGCTGGATCAAGAACAGACAAGGAGAACAAGGAAAAAGAAACCATGATAAATGAAGACCCCATGGGAATAGGAAGAAGCAAAGTGCTAGAGAGGTCCCCAGAAACTCACAAAGAAACCTCCACAATAGATTACTGGCAATAGTTGAGAGAAAGTCCGAACTGACCTACTCTGGTGATGGGAAGGCCAAACACCCTAACTGTCGTGGTAGAACTCTCATCCAATGACTGATGGAAGCAGATGCAGAAACCCATGGCCAGGCCCCAGGTGGAGCTCCAGGAGTCCAATTGGCAAGAAAGAGGAGGGATTGTATGAGTGAGAATTGTTGAGGCCATGATTGGAAAAAGCACAAGGACAAATAGCCAAACTAGTGGAAACACATGAACTATGAACCAATAGCTGAGGAGCCCCCAACTGGATCAGGCCCTCTGGATAAGTGAGACAGTTGATGAGCTTGAACTGTTTGGGAGCCCCCCCAGGCAGTAGGACCAGGATCTTTCCTTAGTTCATGAGCTGGCTGTTTGGAACCTAGGGCCTATGCAGGGACACTTTGCTCAGCTTGGGTGAAGGGAGGAGGGGACTGGACCTGCCTTGACTGAATCTACCAGGCTGATCTGAATCCCCAGGGGAGTCCTTGCCATGGAGGAAATGGGAATGGGGGGTGGGCTAGGAATAGGTGGGGGGTGGCAGGAGGAGGGAGGACAGGGGAATCTGTGGCTGATATGTAAAATGAAATTTAATTATAAAAGAAAAAGAAAGAAAAGCACCAAGTATCAAAAGCACTTGCTGAAACTACCAGAATGAACATTCTGTTGAAAAGCAGGAAATGCAATGAATGCTTCTATCTCAATTAGAGTTAAAGGAACCATAGTATTTGCAACTATTAATGAAGCTTATATTATATTCTTTAAATTAAAAGATGTATGAGTACCTCACTTATAGTTGTCTTTCATAGAGGGCAAAGGCATTTTGTTTAGGAGTTGTTTATAGTTTTTAATATCTGGGATTTCATTTTCTTATTTAATTTGATGAAATTTAATTATAAATTCATAATACATTATGAAATAATCTTGTCAGCCTTCATTGATTTTCTCCTTAATGTAGCCAGTTTAAAAATGTGTTTTAGTGTAACTAACTCTCAGGTTTGCATGCTTGTTTATTGAACAGCTACATGAGATTCAGTTGAAATATTAATCTGAGTGATTGTGTTAGAATTGAAAGTAAAGCTTAATGGCTTGTGTATGTGAACAGAGCATCTGCTGTTTATAACATGAAGTGGAGAACCCTGTTTTGGTTGCTAATCTTCATTGTCATAAAAGCCAGTTGTGAATCATGAAGTGAATTGTCCTAACTTATGCAATAAAATATATATGTAGGGGTATAAGCATTTAGTGTAGTGGTATTTGTTTTGAAAGGAGATACATGAGGAAGATCTTGTTATTAAAAATTAAGAGGAAAATATTTTCTATTTTGAACACTTCTCTCCTTGTTCTTAAATTAAGTTCATTGTTTCAATGAACAGTCCTGTGCATCTGTGATTAAGATGATTTTAAAAAAAAGCAGAACATTTAAATAGTTTCAAAATACAGAATAAAACATCCTACACAGTATAAATGCTTTAATGATAGAATTTTCTTCTTAGAAATCAAACAACTATAGCAAAGTGAAAAACTCATTCTGCAGCCGAATCATAAAATCATTGACCTGACTGAATATGAGTTCAATTTAAGCATTGGCAATGAACTTTCCAAAAAAAATGAATCCATACATATAAACAATAATATTCGATTTTTGAAATAAAATCTTGAAAATGGTTTCCTTGATTACTTGTGAGAAAGTCTACTTGTAATATAGCATATAGTATATTTGTTGTTGTAGATATAAATTCAAGAGTTATAGAGACCACTAGGAACATGGACAAGATCTAGATCAGTTTTGTTCCAATTGTATACTGAGAATTAAAATGAATAAAGCCATTTTAAAAACAAAATTTCAAACCATGTGTACTATATGTTATTCTTTCGAATTAATAATCTATAAATATGAAATAGCAACTGGCTAATGTAGCTTATTTGGTGAAGATTGTCATCCATTAGCCCCGAACTTTCAATGTGTAAATGTCTTACTGGCTCTCAAATTGAACAACTGCACATTCATACTCACAATAACTCACTACTAACGGTGTTTCAAGAGTGATCCCGACTTCTAAAGGCTTCATTCAAAAAGGCTTTAAAGTGTATTCCACGGTTTTCTATGTTAATGTATATATGTTTATCTTTGTTTAGCTAACTTATTCTGTTCTGTGTTTAATAACATCAGTTCTACAGAACTTTTCAACTACTACTGAGGTTTATTTTGTGTCTTAACTATCAGGAAAAAAATCTTAATTTAAAAACCACAGCAGGTCTTGACTTGTTTTCAAAAGCCACAGTAGGAAGAAAAGGGGAGTCAGAAAAGTAATAACTTTAAAAGGCTGATCATAGGGGTGACGACAACATACATCCTGATTCTGTGATAAGGAAACTGATTTGATGGTTATAATCTGAACCCGTTAGATTGCTTCAAAGCCTGCTTCATCTCTCTTGCCACTTTATGGTAGCATTCTGCCACCATTTCTCAACTTACTCCATTCCTTCTGATCACATGACAATGAAAGCCCATGATAAAACAGCATTATACTGCTTTAGTTAGTCTTGGTAAGTGATTGAGAGACTCCACAGATGAAGACCATATCATTGGCATATTAAGAAGATAAGTCAGTAGTATGCGTTCTTAAGAGTACAGAGCTAAGCCGGGCGGTGGTGGTGCACGCCTTTAATCCCAGCACTCGGGAGGCAGAGGCAGGCGGATCTCTGTGAGTTCAAGGCCAGCCTGGGCTACCAAGTGAGTTCCAGGAAAGGCGCAAAGCTACACAGAGAAACCTTGTCTCAAAAAACCAAAAAAAAAAAAAAAAGAGAACAGAGCTAAAGCAACACAGACACATTCTTAAAACCACTATGCTGAGGATGTAGGAGTTCCCAGCGGGAATATGGTGACACAGCAAAGCTTTGTCACTGTGCTCTGCAGCTGAAGGCTTTCCAAGGTCTGATCATAATGGGAACATCTGTGGTCAGAGGTGGTTCAGACCCCTCTTAGCAGGAACTGTTTTTTCTGCCTTTTCCTCATCACTGTCTTCTCCAGTTTATTACTAACTTTTCACAACCAAAATAGACGCATTGTATTCTCTATTACTAAAGAATCACAAGATGTGGAGTCATTTCCAGTCACGGTAACTTCGCACCACTCTTCGTAATGAAATTTATAGTACCATTCCTATGATTGAGGTGTTTGTGTGCTTACATACACACACACACACACACACACACACACACACACACACACACACACGCACACGCACACGCACGCACACACATATGTATACACACATACATATTATATATATATACACACATATATAATATATATGTTGTTATATGGATATATATGCAAGTATATAATATATATGAGTAAATTCCTGGCAGATGTTAAACACTTGATAAATAATAATTTTTTCAGGCATTGCAATATTACTATTCCTATTTCAGTATACTGTCTCAATATTTCCCCCTGTCAATTCAAAATGGACTTATATTTCAGAATCCTAGAAGTGTAGAACTAGAGATGAACTTGAAGGTAGTTGACATATAAACAGACAATAGTGTATAAATAATGCTCAGAAGTAACTCTATATTCCTTATGTGTTCCACGGAAAAAATAATAATAACTGGAAGTAGGACATGGGCTTTCAAAAGATAACTTTAAATACAAATTATCAGAGGAGTTTTGGAAATTTTATTTAACCAAGACATAAGTAGATGTAATGATATGCTTAATATAACATACTACATTCAGTCCTGACTCCCTTATTGTGATCTATACAATATATTATGAAGCTATTCTCCATCATATGATAACTCTTTTTAAATTTATTTTATTTTTAACTCTTTATATATGTGTGTATGTCGGTATGTGCACATGAATGCAGGTACCTGTAGAGACCAGAAGATGGTATCAGATCTCCTTGAACTGGAGTTAGAGGTGATCATATGCCACTCCAGTAAGTTCGGGTAATTGTACTTTTGTCCTCTGCAAGAGCAGTATGAGCTGTTGACCACTAAGACACAGCTCCTGCTCCAAAGTTAACAGGACTCCTAATCCCAAAACAGTATGGTAGTTTATGTATGGATGGCCCTCATAGGCTCATATATCTGAATACTTAGTCACCAGCGAGTAGCACTCTTTGAAAAAACTGGATGATTTAGAGGGTGTGGCCTTGTTGGAGTAGGTGTGGTCTTGTTGGAGGAGGTGGGTGGAGTGTTTTGAAGTTTCAAAAGCTCATGCTGGGTTCAGTCTCCCAGTCTCTCTCTGCCTCACCTCACTCTGTCTCTCTCTCTGTCTGCATCTCTCTTTGTATCTCTTTGTCTCTCTCTCCCCTTTTGTCTCTCCCTCTGCCTCTGCCTCTCTCTCCCTTTGTCTGTCTGTCTACATGCAGATGAGGATGTAGCTTTCAGCTCCTGTTTCAGTGACATGCTTGCCATGTTGCTCCCTAACATGATGATAATGGACTGACTCTCCGAAACCATAAGCAAGACCCCAGTTAAATGGTTTATTTCATAAAAGTTATCTTGGTCATAGTATATCTTCCCATCAATGGAACAGTGGCTAAGTCACAGAATTAAAGGTATACTAAGTTATCTAAAGCACTTTTATCCCAGTGGCCTATATTTTTTTTCATTATTGCTGCTATTTCAAACACCTGCCAAAAAACTTACTACTGCCTTTTATTTTCAAACTTTTATGTTCACAGCATATGGGATTATCAAAATAGAAGTGTGGAATCAGTGGAAGTAATTTCAATCTATTAGAGTTTCAAATTTTAAGAGATTAAAACATACAATGGGTTTTTTTGTGTCTGTAAAATATTATGTAAAGTTAAACTGAAATATTTTTTCTCAAACATAATTAATACACTAAAATAAATAATTTTTAAAATGTTTGGAGATGTAAAAATGATATAGGACCTATTAATTTTGTCAGACATTGTGAAGCACAATATTGAATTTTAGGAAAATACTATATCCTAAAACTTAAACATTCATTCCACTAATGAAAAACAATAAAATGTATAATTAATAGATAGTAATCAAAGGATGAATAAATTGAAATACTTCTGGATTCATGGATGTATATTTCCCCCTTTTTTGTACTTTCTTATTTCTTTGGTTCTTTATTTTCAGTGTGAACACTGATTTTTAAAAAAGAACATTTGATAGGAACTAAAGTTTGATGTCTTAACAAAATTCATTTGTTAAAAGATATCACCCAATTAGTTAATATTGGAAATGGGGTATGGTTAGATGAGTCCACTGGGGTAGAGAGTTTCTTATGCTAGATAGTATGTCATATGAAGACACAGCCATAGGGTAGATGTCTATAAGCAGGTTTTATTTATATATTTATGCATTTATACTTATATTTAACAACAAACAATTTTTAAAAGAGGGCATAAATTTGAGAGGGATCGCAGTACATAGAAAGGTGGGAGGGAGGAAATTATGGGGAGACATGATGCAATTATACTTTAATTTTATTTAAGGGACTATCATCTTTTATACTGCTCAACATAATAAATGTTAGTATCATATATATATATATATAAATTATATATATATATATATATATCAGCTGTCAAAATTCTGGAATAAAAGATGAGAGTATACAATAGCCAGGTGTCAATAGTTTACTGAAACTAGAATACTTTATTACCATGATTAAACATATTATAAATATTTCCCTCTGTGCCTGCAGAACAAGTGGGACTCTCAAGTTTTAAGTGGTTTGGACAATTGGAGTAAATTGTGGTTAGGAAATATGCCATTGGGGAGAACTTTTTTAGATGATTTATGTCACATGTGTTTATTTTATCCCCATTTAGAACGTTCTAAAACAAGAAGTCACAATGTGGCTTTTAGGATACAACCAAATATTCAAATATGCTTGATTTTAAGTCATGAAAACACCCAAATTGTATGGTTTTCTTACGTTTTATGTTCTTTTTCTTAGCTGCCTTATTGTTTAAAGATGAAAACCGAATGGTTCATATTCTCAATGAGATGTATTTCACAGTGTAAAATTTTGAAGTTTTCTAAGGCCAGAGAGATGGCTCATCAGGAAAGAGAGCTTGTTGCCAACTTTGTGGACCCAAGAACTATCCCCTCCCCTAGTGGAGGTAAAGAATTGACTCCTGCAATTTCTCCTTTACAGGTCATCTTGTTACAGAAACATGCATATGAGTGTGTGTGTGTGTGTGTGTGTGTGTGTGTGTGTGTGTGTGTGTGTGT